>JACXGM010011573.1:14968-25082 GCA_016801145.1 Umbra pygmaea | reverse complement strand
CAATTTCATGGTTACCCCATTCCTTTGTTTTATGTATAACCTCCTTCAGTTTGACGTTTGATCTATTGCCTAGTTTTAAGTGTTTGAGTTGACCGTGTTAATTCCTGTTAAAGGACTGTTATGTTGCTCCTTATTAAAAGTACTTATTGTACAGACCTTTGAGTTCCAGTGATCCCTGCTCTTAGCATTAGTCATGACAAATATAGGTAAATGCGAAAACTAATTTCTACTAGCAAATAAACTGTTTGCTTATTTTATTGTTTGCATAGGATATGTGGTTTAAACACCTTTCTGTAACTACATTACCTCGGAAAAGATGTACTCATTGCGACATCTATTATAAGGTTTGCACAGAACGTCAGTGTTTATCCCTAAATCTTTTATAAACTGTTCACTTGACAACGTCATGCGCTGTCAAATTGCGGGATTCATTTCAGTCGCGTTGCACTTGAACATAATAGCGTTCGACATCAGAAAAATAATTAAACACATGCAATCCCTCCAGCACCGGATATATATCAATGGATTGTCTGAACCCCGAATGTCTGGTGACCCGCCCGGTTATTAATATTAGGATGATTTCAGAGGGAGAGAGATCATTCAATTTGCTAACAACGTGTAGGAAAACAATTGTAGGCTATATGCCTCAACAATTTACAGAAAATATAAATAAAACATAGGCAGAACAATAATATCAGGCAACTTGTAAGTCTTATTCAAACAACCATTTTCATAGAGAAGTAGCTTATCTTAATTTCACCGTCAGAACGGGTAGGCTATCGTAATTCCTATTTTTTATAAAAAAGATGTCAACTGTAGGCTATTTCTTGATATTTTAAAATATGAAGAAAGGGGTCTAGGGTTAGATGGATAAACAACCCAACCCGTGATATGTTTAAAACTCGGTGTGTGTAATGTGAGTGGTAGGTCAGACATTAGGCTAACGAGCCAGCCACCGGTGTATTGACCGGTATTGACATGACAGCCGCTAGCTATCGCTTCGTCACGAAAAAACACTTTATTACAAAAAAGATTAGATTACTTAAAAACCTGTGGCTGGTTAGCATGTCTGCATCAGTGACAATCATTTTGTGGTAAGTGAATGGTAAAATCGTTTTTATCTTATTTGGAAGTTGGTGTTGAGATTTGAAGTGAGAGGAATAGTCCCCCATGTTTTTTATTTAAAAAAACTGAATTCATAAAGACTGTACATTCCGAAGTCTTATGACATAACTAAAACCAGCTGGGAACACTTAACCAAAACATACTAATCATAGGAAAACCAACTAAAGACATACAAGGACACATTAGGAAGAGACCAAAAACCTGGACTGGGAGACAGACTAAAACACAAGACAAGAGACATTGTCACAGAACCCCCACTCTAAGGAGCAACAGCTGGCGCAACAATTAAGCAGAGGAGGGGCCGGCAGTGGCGATGACAAGACACCCGGGGACACAGGAGGCGGCTAGGCAGCAGGTTACACAGGGGGCAGCCAGGCAGCAGGGGACACTGCGGGCAGCCAGGCAGCAGGGGACACTGCGGGCAGCCAGGCAGCAGGGGACACTGGGGGCGGCCAGGCAGCAGGGGACACTGGGGGCGGCCAGGCAGCAGGGGACACTGGGGGCGGCCAGGCAGCAGGGGACACTGGGGGCAGCCAGGCAGCAGGAAAGTCTGGGGGCGGCCAGGCAGCACCTAGAACTAGTACCTCTGGAATCTTGGCAGCAGCAGCAGGTATCACTGGTAGCGGTGTAGCAGGTAGCACTGGTAGCGTAGCAGCAGGTAGCACTGGTAGCATAGCAGAAGGTAGCACTGGAAGCTTAGTAGCAGGTAGCATGTGTTGTGTAGCAGCAATCACAGCTGAAGTCTCCTCTAGCGTAGCTGTTGAAGTCTCGGCCTGTAGCCTAGCTACTGGAGTCTCGGGCTGTAGCGTGGCTGCTGAAGTCTCGGGCTGTAGCATGGCTGTTGATGTCTCGGCTGTAGCGTGGCTGCTGATGTCTCGGCTGTAGCGTGGCTGCTGATCTCTCGGGCTCTAGCGTAGCTGCTGAAGTCTCGAGCTGTAGCGTGGCTGCTGAAGTCTCGAGCTGTAGCGTGGCTGCTGAAGTCTCGGGCTGTAGCGTGGCTGCTAAAGTCTCAGGGTGTAGCGTGGCTGCTGAAGTCTCGGGCTATAGCTTGGCTGCTGAAGTCTTGGGCTGTAGCTTAGCTGCGGAAGTCTGGGACTGAACCAGAGACTCAGCAGTGATATCTTTGTGTGACATAGCGGCGAAATCAATCAACGACTCGATGACACCTAGTAGGGGTTCAGTGGTGAAATCCAGCAATGACTCAGCGGAGAAACCTTGTGGCGGTATCCAGTGATGACTCAGCGACATTCGGTAGTGAAAACATGTCATGAAGCAGGCTGGCAAAATCCTTGTATGATTGCAGAACTGGATCCTCTGTCTCCCAAAGGTCCTCTGCATAGTTCAGTGCCATCCAAATATAAAAAGGTGTTCAGAATTTGGTAACACTTTATTTTAAGAGTCCAAAAAGTGTATCTGTAGATGCTCTACAGATTATCTGCAGACTATCAACAACATTTTAACAAACTATCACTAACTCTAACTCTAATCCTAACCTTAACCATTCCCCTACTGTTAACCCTAACCTTAACCATTACCCTAAAACATATTCTAAACTCACCCCTACCCTTAAACTACACTATTAGTTGCTTATCAACAGATAGTTTGTTGATAGTTTGTTGATGATATGACTATCAGTAGAGCACCTACAGATGGAATTTCGGACTCTCCAAATAAAGTGTAACCCAGAATTTTGTCCTCCTCAAATAGAGGACCCCATGGATACCACTGAAGGAAGGTCTTCAGCTGTGTCCAAAACTGACTACTACTGTTGGATTCCCCATCAAACCTCACAGTAGGGAGGGAGACGGGTGCCTGAATTGGTGAGGAAGTGGCTGTGTCTGAACCACTGGTACCTGGAGTTAGATAATTAGGACCTGAGGCTGTATGGCTAGGACCTGACGCTAAATTGCTAGGACCTGAGGCTAGAGGACTGGGGCCAGAGGCTAGAGGACTGGGGCCAGAGGCTAGAGGACTGGGGCCAGAGGCTAGAGGACTGGGGCCAGAGGCTAGAGGACTGGGGCCAGAGGCTAAAGGACTGGGGCCAGAGGCTAAAGGACTGGGGCCTGAGGCTAGAGAATGATGAGCTTTGGCAGAAGAGTGCAGGGCTCCAACTGGTGAGCTGAGGGCTCTGTCTGCTGAACTTAGGGTCCTAACCTGAGGCAGAGAAGCCCCGACATGAGGTATATGGGCCCTAACGTGAGAACCTGGGGCCTTGACAAGAGATCATGGGGCCTTAACCCGAGAACTGGGACTCTCTACAGAGGAGCTAAAGTCTCCTACTGGAGAGCATGGGCTCTTGACAGAAGAACTTGGGGCCCTAACAGGAAAACATAAAGGTCTGACCTGAGAGCTTGCGCTGCTGAAAGTCCGGGTAGAAGGAGCGTCTGGTACCAGAGAGAAGTAGAGGAATTCGGGTGTCACATGGCCTAACTCCTCTTCCTACGTGGTTGCCGTTATCAGACAGTATTGTATGTCCTCGACTCTATCGCTGTCATGCTCCTCCTCGTCCAAACTGCTAACATCCAACATGGATGTAAACAAGGCAGCTCCCTTAGTGACCGCATGCTTCTCCCCATTCCTCTGTAAAAACGCTGTCTCCATTTATAAAGGTTTCTTTATTTCATAAAGGTTTCATTCTGTCACATTTTACGATAAGGTAGGCAGGAGGCAGGAGGCAGGAGCGTTTCTCAATGGTGAAATATTTATTTAACCAAATGAACAGGGATGAAGAACTTCCCTACAAACAAACAACGTAATATCTTTGAAAAGACAAAACAACAGAATTGACCGAATGAAAGGAGACAATGACCAACAACAAGGGAACAAACAGAAGGGAATATAAAGCACACTAATGACATACCTAAAACCAGCTGGGAACACTTAACTAAAACGAACTAAACACAGGAAAGCTAACTTAGAACATACAAGGACAAATTACGGAGAGACCAAAAACCTGGACTAGTAGAAAAAAAAAAAATCAAATTTTGGCTTTAAGGAGAAACTATATTTTCTCCCCAGCAACTAACACACCTGCAGAAAAATCAACCAAAACTAAAGTGGTAATTACTGAATCCTTACTGAGCAATCCTAATTAATGATAAACTCATTAATTGTATAATTACCTTGAATAAATAATATTTTGGCATCTGTGGTATGCAGTATGTTGCTTCAGTACTCTCATAGTGAGACACTCATAGTGAAGTCCTTGACAGATTCCACATAAGTCAACACAAGATGAATGGCCTCGCCAAAATCACAGTAGCTGTTTAATCACATCCTTTGATAAAAATTGATTTGGTTTGAAGTTAATGAACAATAAAATCAATTAACTACATCAGACCATTCAACCAATGGCCTAATTATAGGTAATTTAATGTGTTCGCTGGAATTGATTCTATTTATTATGCAGCTTTGAATTAATCAAATCTAAGTAGGGAGAAAGCAGTAAGCCTTATGAGATGTGTTATGCAATATCTGTTATGCTAGGTTATTGAAACATGAGATGGAAGTTCTCTCCTGTAACGTTATTCCAAAATTCAACCTATGCTAAACCGTTAGGATGTCTCTCATAAGTAATCTGTCCCCGCAAAAAAGTACTTCAAAATATATTTGTGACTGAACTAAAAGGTTAACCAGATACAGAGCCTATAGATGGTGTACACCACACCCCCTTGAAATTCATTGTGTTGATTCATTTGAGTTTTTTTACTTTCAATTATGATTTTCTTTTCTCTAACCTACAAAAAAATATATACTTAATAATTTAAAAATTCCCCACCCGCTGATATAAAAATGTCTCCACACCCTGGATTGACCCTGGCCACTCAGTGACATTTACATTTTTATTTGCTAGCCACTCTATTCCAGCTTTCATTGTCTGCTTTTTGTTTTGCTGAAATGTCTTCTTATTAAATTAATCTTTCTTGCAAATGCCCAAAAACTATCAACAGTACTCTGTATTTTCCTCTATTCATTTTCCCTTCAAGCTATTACCTGATGATGAGAAACATCCCTATAATAAGATGCTGCCTCCACCATAATGCATAAAAGGGATGGTGGTAATTTGGGTAATGTGCTGTTTTGAATTTGCAGCAGAAGTTGGTTTTCATTTCGTCTGTCATAAAAATGTTTTGGCACATGATTACACTTTACAGAATCTACTGAATGTGTTTGAAAGACTTCAAATAGGATTAAAGTTGTACTTACTATATTATGCAGGCTAGATTTGAGGAATTCCTGGGATAAGGCTGGACATTAAAACATGTATCTCTGTCACAGATGACATTGGTTTCTTGGTAACCTTTCAGATTAGTACCTTACTTTTCTGGTCATAATCTTCAGAGAGACGGTGTGATGTCATAGTGATGCTATGCATCATAGTGATGCTATACAATAGATGTATTCACTTCTGAATAGTTGTCTTGACCAGGCAGCAGGTAATATCCAATACCTTTTACATGTTTTTATACCCATCTCTGATGTGTCTTTACACACCTGTTCCCTTTTTTCAAGCTCGATGGTGCTCATGGTTGGTGAAGGTGTTTGCTATGGAACAGAAGGTGTAGAACTTATCTAATTATGCTATTTCAGGTTTGTTTTTTAATAACCAATTAAAAATTCACTTAATCTCAGATTTTTTGTTCAAACAACTATTTGGCAAAGATGATGCTTAAAGATGGAGACAAAACATGAGGAATGAGAAATATCAGAAGACATTTATTTTAGGATTTACATTTTCTTTTTAACCTGTTCAAGGCAGGTACATAATAATTCATACAATATATATGCATAAAAGTAAGTGAGCAACTGAAAGAACTATGCAAGCTTTACCTACTAAAGTCACAGAAAAAAATAACGTTTTGTCACACATAGAGGGTTCTATCTCCAACCAAAACAAGTAGACAGGCAAATTTAGTATATTTACAAGCAATTCAATACATTTAGGAGGACATTCTCAAGCTCATTATAACAAATCATGTTTCCTCCTTTTATTTTTCTGTTGTTATGCACAATGGTAAACAACTAAAATGACTGTCCTGTCACAGTTCATGGAATAACTATTTTTTTTCTTGACAGGCAACATCCAAAATACTTTTTTTTGTCTAAATTCGCTCTCTGAGTAAACGGCTGAAGCTCTGTTCTGCACTGAAGGTAACCTTGTCCATTATTGAAGTACTGTGCAATGTAGGGAATGGTACTATGATGTAACAGTGAAATGATTGTGTCACAGTAGCTTCCATGCACAAAAGCCTCTGTTCCAAAATGTGCTGCATGGTGTATTTCACTGAATGGAAATAAATAAAACACTATCTGCTGTCAAAAAGACCATGGAAAAGAAGGACATCTTCTCTTAGTTCTTATTTTAACAACCTAGTAGTTTTTCTTGTTAAAACGATACATTTCCATTCTTTCTGAACACTATGTAGGATATTCATTAAAGGGGTATTTTATTCTAGAGGGACAATTAGGTGGTATTATCTTGTCCCAGTCATTTCTAGGTCAGTCATACAGTGTGTTTCCTACACATTTAGGCATAGGAAGCAAAGTATTTGACTTTTTGCATGGAAAATGTCTCAACACTATGTTACGTTGTGTAACCATATATTTAATATAGTATTTAAAAATGTTACACTAGGATTTGTTATACACTGCTGTTTATGCTATTTATTCTGAAAAGAGCAGAGAGTACTGTTTGGGCAGTTCTTTTTCCGTTTTCCCTCTCTAAATCTTATTTAGCTACACATGTTGCTTGTCTAAAGTGTCCATTGAGGGGAGGGGCTGTACTGAGGTACACCGCAAACAATTAAATAATATTTCAGTGTGAGTTTTTAAAATAAAAAAATATAATTAGTGGCCACCAAGTGGCTCCAGTGAGCACATCCAAATTCACCCAAAGCTTTTCATAGTAAATTGGATTTGTTCCCGGTGGTGGTTGGCCTCCGCCAGAGTTGCGCTTTGTCACCAATCCTGTTTGTGATATATATGGACAGGATATTGAGGTAGGGTGGGGAGGGGTTGCAGTTCGGTGGTCTGGTTAATGCCATCATCGCTCAGTGACCTTCAGCACTCACTGGATCAGTTCGCAGTCGAGTGTGAAGAGGCTGGGATGAGGATTAGCACCTCTAAATCTGAGGCCATGACTCTCAGCAGGAAACTGGTGGATTGCATACTCCAGGTAGGGAATAAGTCCTTATCCCTAGTGAAGGAGTTTAACTACCTCTGGGTCTTGTTCGCGAGTGAGGGTACAATGGAGCATGAGATTGCCCGGAGAATCAGAGCAGCTGGGGTGTTGTTGCATTCACTTTACCGCACCATTGTGACGAAAGAAGAGTTGAGCCAGAGGGCAAAGTTCTTGACCTGCCAGTCAATCTTCTTCCTATCCTCACCTATGGTCATGAAGACTGGATCATGACTGGAAGAACAAGATTGCGTGTACAAGCAGCCGAAGGTAGGTGGCAAGCTTCTCCTTTAGGGATAGGGTGAGAAGCTTAGTCATCCGAGAGGAACTCTGAGTAGAACCGCTGCTCCTTCGCATAGAAAAAGCCAGTTGAGATGGTTCAGACATCTCATAAGGATGCCCCCTGGGCTAGGGAAAAATAAAGAAGTCAAAAAATATTTGCATTTCAGAAATCAGAACCTTAGGAAATGGACAGCGGCCGACACGAGCACACACTTGATAATAAAGCCGTGAAATTTCAACTCAGGACAGCACCACTTCTCACATATACAGATAGGATTAGAGATTAAAAATTTAACTGACACGTAACCGCGATCAGTTTCGTGGGAAATTAAGAATCAATGCCACTGCTCCACTTAGCAACAAATGCATTGTTTAATTTTAAATGTGTAGCCTACTGGCAGTCTGGCACATGACTTTGGGTTCTCAGTATTTTCAGTGGGTGGTTGAGCTCCAGAGCATGCACGGTATCGGCGCCTATGTTGCCTTATGATAACATAATGACTGTTGAATCTAATTCCTGAAGTCGAAGAGTATAATGATCAATAGACTAATCAAATGCTGAAATGATGTCATTCTGAATTGTCTTTAGCATACACGTAACTGTAGTAGCTGATGTTAGGCGCTCTACTATGGCAATATCAAACTCGGCAAAAGCTTGCACTAGCTAGCTCCACAAAGTTCACCTTGTTGCCAGAGCTGCTACAGATGGTGAAGGGATAAATTGCTTGCTCTAATCAGTATATTTAGTTACCATTAAATGCTCTATTAGCGCCACAGAGCGGTGCTAGAGTCCATGGCTCAAGAGACCATTGAAAATGCTCTACTCTGAAAACACAGCGAGTTCTACAGTACAGTGCAATACTCATTTGCAACGTTTACATAATATTACTTTATTCAAACAGATATCACGTTTGGAAGGGAAGCTCACAAAAAATCAGCTTGAAAGATATCTGCGTTCTAATTCAATAAACAAACGTGTGTGTGTGTGTGTGTGTGGGTGTGTGTGTGTATATAGACTCTGTAGTACATTGTTGTTAAGTGTGTGTTGCTATGTGTAATGATTCACTCTAAATGTAAAAAAGAACAAAGTTTATTTCTAAACAGGTATGTATTTCCAAAGTCTAAGGCACATAATAATCCTAGGCAGAATCATCTATTAAACAGAGCAGGGGTCAGGCCAGAATATCAATAATAGGTTTTGCAAAGGTACAGGGGATAATCCAAGGCAGAATAAGTCACAAGCAAAGCAGAGGTCAAACCAGAACAAAAATATAGGAATAGAATGCTCAGTAATAGAAATCAATACTCACAATACCTCGCAAAGAGGCAATGGTGTGTGTGTGTCATATATAGAAGGCTAGACCAGGGAAGCTGAAGTTCACAGGGAAGATGAACTGGGGATTGGGAATTGTAGTTCCGAGCAAACTAGGAAGGGGAAGATGTAGTTCTCTGGGAAGAGGAACTCAGAAACGTTACAGAATCCCCCCCCCCCCCAAGGCGCAGCTCCAGAGGTGCCAAACAACAACACGCCACCGGACACCAGGCGACAGAAGACCCAGGCAGGAGACCATAGCGGCAGAAACCAGAGCGGCGGAGGCTCCCCAGGGCGAAGCAGACGAGCAGAAGAGGCAGGTGGAGGGAGGCTCGGCGGGCGGAGGCAGCAGCAGCGGACCGGAGGGACGAAGCAATGTAATGATAAAGTGTAAGTATAATGTAATGATTAAACTTTCATATATTTTAGATTCATTGCACACCAACTGAAATATTTCAGGTCATTTATTGTTTTACTACTGATGATTTTGGCATACAGCTCATGAAAACCCAAAATTCCTATCTCAAATAATTAGCATATCATGAAAAGGGTCTCTAAACGAGCTACTAACCGAATCATCTGAATCAACTATTTAACTCTAAACACCTGCAAAAGATTCCTGAGGCTATTAAAAACTCCCAGCCTGTTTCATTACTCAAAACCGCAATTATGGGTAAGACTGCCGACCTGACTGCTGTCCAGAAGGCCATCATTGACACCCTCAAGCAAGAGGGTAAGACACAGAAAGAAATTTCTGAACAAATAGGCTGTTCCCAGAGTGCTGTATCAAGGCACCTCAGTGGGAAATCTGTGGGAAGGAAAAAGTGTGGCAAAAAACGCTGCACAACGACATGAGGTGACCGGACCCTGAGGAAGATTGTGGAGAAGGACCGATTCCAGACCTTGGATGACCTGCAAAAGCAGTGGACTGAGTCTGGAGTACAAACATCCAGAGCCACCGTGCACAGGCGTGTGCAGGAAATGGGCTACAGGTGCCGCATTCACCAGGTCAAGCCAATTTTGAACCAGAAACAGCGGCAGAAGCGCCTGACCTGGGCTACAGAGAAGCAGCACAACAAAACAACAACAAATTTTGCATGTCATTCAGAAATCAAGGTGCCAGAGTCTGGAGGAAGACTGGGGAGAAGGAAATGCCAAAATGCCTGAAGTCCAGTGTCAAGTACCCACAGTCAGTGATGGTCTGGGGTGCCATGTCA
>JACXGM010011572.1:0-24883 GCA_016801145.1 Umbra pygmaea | reverse complement strand
TACAGTGTGTTACATGGTTTTAAACTGTTACAGTATGTTACATTGTTTACAGTGTGTTACATGGTTTTAAACTGTTACAGTATGTTACATTGTTTACAGTGTGTTACATGGTTTTAAACTGTTACAGTATGTTACATTGTCTACAGTGTGTTACATGGTTTTAAACTGTTACAGTATGTTACATTGTTTACAGTGTGTTACATGGTTTTAAACTGTTACAGTATGTTACATTGTTTACAGTATGTTTCATTGTCTACAGTGTGTTACATTGTAGTGTGTTACAGTGTTTACAGTGGGTCACATTGTTTTCAGTATGTTACATTTTTTTAAAGTGTGTTACATTATATTAGTGGTTAAAATGTGTTCCAGTGTGTTTCAGTGTGTTTCAGTGTGTTTCAGTGTGTTTCAATCTTTTACAGTGTGTTAGTATTTACAGTGTGTTACATTGTGTTACAATGTGTTACAGTGCAGTGTTGTGCAGTTTGTCTGTGTTAAGAGAGTGAGAGGAAGTGAGAGAGAGAGAGGAGAGGCAGTAAGTGTTAAAAGTAAAGTAAGGTAAATATAGTTATAGAGGGTTAGGGAGGGAGGGAGAGACAGAGAGAGAGAGTGTGTGACCTCTATGTAACTGGTTTTAGTCCGCTGTTGACACCGGTGTATGGGTGGTTTATGTTCCTCAGAGACACACCCCTTGTCGTGGCCCCACCCCCTGCCCAGGTCCATGTGTTGAAGCAGCGACAAACCCACACTGTCCAAATTAGTGACCAGACACGCCAACTGACACCAACTGACCCAGATACTGTATACTGTTTGGGGTACACTAGCATATGTATTTATATATGTACTGATATGTATGCATGTATGTATTAATATATTTTTCTATATTTCCAGGCATATTCCTATGACCTGCGTTAATTCATCTACTTTTCACCTTTACATTTTATTAAGTATCATTTTTCCGATGGTGGCCAGTAGAATAATGTTGTTCATGATTCTTTTTTCTTAATGTTTTCAC
This sequence comes from Umbra pygmaea, assembly GCA_016801145.1. Lineage (NCBI taxonomy): Eukaryota > Metazoa > Chordata > Actinopteri > Esociformes > Umbridae > Umbra > Umbra pygmaea. Next base: position 23,871 of record JACXGM010011572.1, on the reverse strand, counting down.
CAAACTATCCCCAACTCACTGCATGCAGCCTTATATATAGGCGTCCATTATGTGACTGTGTGTGTGAGAATGTGTGTGTGTGTGTGTGTGTGTGTGTGTGTGTGTACTGTACGTGGGTGTGTGCTTGAAAGTCTGCTTTCCTGTACACTACCGGTGGTCTGAGTGGCTCTTTAGCTTTGTAACAATAAAAGAAAGGAAAGGTCCATTTTGGCCCAGTGGACCTTGGAGTGTATTTACCCTACTGCAGTACAGTCTGCACAGAATGTACACACCCACACACAAAACATAAACTCACCCACACGACCAAACACACTAAAACATATACACACCCCCTACAACCAAACACACACAAAATAAAACCTAAACACCCAGAGATGTAGAAAGCCCCACACTCACACTCAGGAACACACACAGCCCATCCAGTGTAACGTGATAAAGATTAAAACCCATCTGAGTTTTCCCCTCCATTTAATCTTAATTAAACAGACGTTTACTTCTTTAAGTGAAACAGCTCTCTGCTTACTGCCATTCTTCTTTAAACCTCCTTATTCTTTTACTATCATCTTAACTTGTGTGTGTGTGTGTGTGTGTGTGTGTGTGTGTGTGTGTGTGTGTGTGTGTGTGTGTGTGTGTGTGTGTGTGTGTGTGTGTGTGTGTGTGTGTGTGTGTGTGTGTGTGTGTGAGAGAGAGAGAGAGAGAGACAGAGAGAAGCAAGAAGGGACTGCATTTAGAAACACATATTTACTATATGACAGTCAAAATATTTTTGTGGTTGATTTTTTGGAGCATATTTCTTTTATTTATATTTTTAGTACATTAGGAGACATGCCTATGAGGACAGAGATAGAGAATGTTCACAAGAAGCAGCCAAATCAGGGATCAAACTTTTGTCACAAAGTTTTTGAATATCTAGGTATATTCATGTTATCAAAGATGGCATTACATTTATTAAAATTTATATCCAAGACATTACCAATGTCCCTCCATTAATTATCATGTTTTGATCATTTTGATATAATTTCTGATCAATTTAATTGACAAATCTACTTACCTTCCTGGGTGCTCAAGACATTTTTATGGTAGTGTACATACATACGTAAATACATACTATGCAGTGTGTGTATACATACTGTATAAACTCACTTAGATAGTGTACAAACTTTATGTTATATATATAAATATATCTGGTCATCTTTTCATATAGTTTTTATTATATTTCACTGTGAGGATTTTGTTGAAGTATCGTACCACTGCATGCTATATGGAATTCTGTGTTTGTTTGTGTGAGTGTGTGTGTGTTTGTTTGTGTGAGTGTGTGTGTGTGTGTGTGTGTGTGTGTGTGTGTGTGTGTGTTTGTTTGTTTGTGTGAGTGTGTAACACCCTGTGAGTCGCTGCTTCAGATCACAGGAACTTGACAGAGTGTAAGTGAGCATGCTGCGTTTGAATCAACCACACTATGATTGCATTTTGGAAAACGCAAATATGATTGGTCTGCTGTCTAGGGGAGCTATTGAAAACCTTTCTGAAATGTGCTGTTGATGGGATGGCAGGTTGCTAGGGACAATAAACATGAGATGGTAGACAAGAGCTTATTGGAAGGCAGATTGCTTGGGTCATGTGTGAATTTAATATGCAGGCGTGTTTTGAGGCAATCACAACTTTGCAGTGTATATCAAATTTACTGTTTGCCTTCCATTCCCCTCACAATGTAGGGATTTTGTCTTCAGCTTCATTGGGAGGACCAGGTCAGATTGTGTGACTTTGATCCAGACTAAGATGGGCAAAACCTATTCAGAGTTTGTTTATTAAACAGTTTTTTTTAGATTCCTTATCAAAGAGACTCACTGGTGTCAATGCTATTGTATTGTGTTTTAATGGTAATGTGTAGTTAATGTTTAAAAATGATTTAATCTTTTTGTGATTTCCTGTTGGAATGTGAGACTAAAGAAATGTTTTGGACATGTGAAGTGTCATGGTAATAAGAGAGGATCGGAGGGGTAAATGGACAGCAAGTGGTCTTATCTCTATATTCAAGGTACAGCTTGACATTTTAAGCCTTGAATGGAACTTAGAATGTCTACATTGTGTCTGCACAATCTCTTTCTGTGTTTCCTAATGCTTGATAATGACACTGCACACTAGCCGCGTATGGTGGATCTTAATTTGAGGGCACAGGCTCATATTACTGTCTGACTGGAGGAAATGGAGAAACAGAATGGTATCGCACACTGGGTTTGGTGCGTCACGCACTGGGTTTGGTGCCTTGCACACCATTCGCTCTGGTCCCGAACATAACATGAGCCTGCCCTCCCCAATTAAGATTTGCCGCCGTTCCACACAAACATCTACCCTCATTCGTGTGCACCACAACATCTAGTTTATGTGAAATTACTAAGTTTGTGATTCTAGTGACACTTAGTGAGGGTCTTTATATCTAAGTGCATGAATAATCATTAAAGGAACAGACAGACATAATCCTTTTTAAAGAACTAAAAATGAAAGCAAGAACAACTGTTTCCAAATTAAAGTAATTTGCATGAACCAGACGATTCAGGACTTCTAAAAGCTAATTGTAATTATGTGTGTGTGTTCGTGTTTGTGTGTGTGTGCGTGTGTTTGGAAATGGGAATCTCCTTGGTACAGTCTGTCTCTGTCACCATGACAACATAATTTACATCATTTGATTGGCCCTTGGTGTCCGAGTGGGCGGCAACACTTGACATCGATATCTTTTGGAAGGAGTGTGCGTGTCTGCGTGCGTGTCTGCGTGCGTGTCTGCGTGCGTGTCTGCGTGCGTGTCTGCGTGCGTGTCTGTGTGCGTGTCTGTGTGTGTATGTACTGAGACTGAATAGTAACAGAATAGATCTAAAGTGTTATTTTATATAAAAATGCTAGCTCTATGAGCATCTACTCAAAAGATATCCCCCTATCTCTCTTTCAAAATTGCCATATATTAATTCTACCGTTATTTATCCAGGCAAATTGATTTGCAGCAACAACCTTGGAACCATTAGGGTTAACTGGCCTGCTCACGGACAGAACAAACCTTTCTTATTATTCCGGTGATCGCTGACCCATGACCTTGGGGTTGCTAGTGTCACAATCTGATGTACGTCTAGAAGGCGTGCTGATAATATTTATTTCCTAATCTCACCTGAGACACATCAAATGTCTCGAAGGCCTGCCGTTAATGTCAATGTGGAATCAAAACCTATTTGTTTTGTGCCTGTTGTTGGATTTGCACATCGTTACATACATGCATTGTTGTGGGTGAACACGCATGTATACGAGTGATTCTATTGTTTAATTGTCTAGTCTGAAAACTGTTAATTTATCACTACAAAAGCACATGAAGGACCAGAATGGATGGATAAAGCATTGGATGGACTAAAAGGTTGATAGGTAAATGTAGTGTATGGGTGAAACCACGGTGGATAGATGAACTGCTGTGAATGGGTGAAAACACGGTGGATAGATGAACTGCTGTGAATGGGTGAAAACACGGTGTGAAATAAATTTATGGAAGACGTAGATGATCTGAATGACATTAACCTTAATCACACAGACATACAGTAGAAATGGGAAATTGATTTTGATTGTGTTTATTCATGTTCCCAGGCTTCCTTTGTGTTTCATGTCTGTTATCACCTTTTCAGGCACCTCAAATACGTAAAGACCAAACCCTTCAGAACCTTTCCAGTCACATCAATTAAGCCTCATACATAAAACATAGGAAACATTCAACCCTAGTCATTGTTTTGTCCTCATCAGTGCATGTCAGCATTAATAAGGCCATGGGTTCATCTAAAGGGTACAAATGGTTACAATAGCCAGATCATGTATTTGGTACATGATGTTCACATTGGATTTGAAAAGGGACTTTTGAATTTTAATGATTGTAAAAAACAAGTATTAAAATTTGTGTTTAACCTATCCACTGTCCGGGTTCACTTAAGATCTGCTTAGTAATTTGTTCACATATCCACCTGGCATCGGGATAGATACACCAGTTACATATACCCAGAAGTAATGATTCAAAGACTACTTTAACATAGAGATGGCCTAAATACAGCTAAAAACTGTATTTACCTTTTTAGCTGTATAATACCTTAAAAAAACTCTGTGATGACTATTTCAACATGGAGATTACCTTAAATACAACTCTGCTATGACTATTTTAACCTGGAGATTACCTTAAATACAGCTTTGTGATGACTATTTCAACATGGAGATGACCTTAAATACAGCTATGTGATGACTATTTAACCTGGATATGACCTTAAATACAACTCTGCTATGACTATTTTAACATGGAGATGACTTTAAATACAACTCTGTGATTACTATTTTAACCTGGATATGACCTTAAATACAACTCTTGTTATGACTATTTTAACATAGAGATTACCTTAAATACAACTTTGTGATTACTATTTAACCTGAAGATGACCTTAATACAACTCTGTGATGACTATTTTAACATGTAGATGACCTTAAAACAACTATGTGATGACTATTTCAACATGGAGATTACCTTAAATACAACTCTGCTATGACTATTTTAAGATGGAGATGACTTTAAATACAACTCTGCAATGACTATTTTAACTTGGATATGACCTTAAATACAGCTATGTGATGACTATTTTAACCTGGAGATGACCTTAAATACAACTATGTGATGACTATTTTAACATGGAGATTACCTTAAATACAGCTATGTGATGACTATTTTAACCTGGAGATGACCTTAAATACAACTCTGTGATGACTATTTTAACATGGAGATGACCTTAAATACAGCTATGTGATGACTATTTTAACCTGGATATGACCTTAAATACAACTATGTGATGACTATTTTAACCTGGAGATGACCTTAAATACAACTCTGTGATGACTATTTTAACATGGAGATTACCTTAAATACAGCTATGTGATGACTATTTTAACCTGGAGATGACCTTAAATACAACTCTGTGATGACTATTTTAACATGGAGATTACCTTAAATACAGCTATGTGATGACTATTTTAACCTGGAGATTACCTTAAATACAGCTATGTGATGACTATTTTAACCTGGAGATGACCTTAAATACAACTCTGTGATGACTATTTTAACATGGAGATTACCTTAAATACAACTTTGTGATTACTATTTAACCTGGAAATGGCCTTAAACGTATAGTATATAAATTGTCTGCATTAAAATATAAAAACTCACTTTACTTATGTTATATATATATTTGTAGTTGTGTACTTACATTATCCCAAATTTTTCCACCAACTTTCAAACCCAGAGAAATTTGAAATATAATTAGAAGACATGGGACATTTCGTTTTGTCACCCGTCAATGGCGTCGTATAACCTTTGACTCTTGTAATTGCTCTAATTTCCGGGGAACCACAAAGTGGCATTACATAAAGTGAATAACCGTAACTAAACATAACGTGAATAAAGTGATCATATATTTAACAATACACAGCGCTGGCGCTAGCTATAGTCAAGAACTGTTCGCCTGGCAACCCTACAGTATATTTTGCCAGCAACACGAACTCGGATATTCCATTTCAAAATAACAGCGCTCATAAGTCATTACAATAATCATTGTTAATTCCTTGCTTAGATAGGTAGTGTGTCCATGTTCATGTGTTGCTAAAATTTGTTTATTTTCAGTACAGTTCTGCAATTACTGTTCTAACACGGAAATTACCTTATAGTAAACACAGTTCTTCAATGACTATTGTAACACGGAGATGTCCTTAAATACAGTTCTGCAAAGACTATTTTATCATGGAGACAGCCTTCAAAACAGTGCTGCCTGTTTGTAAAGGATAATAGGCCTATTGTAAGCATGTAGACAGATGTATGTGTTTCCATTAGATGAAGAGGCATTCTCTGTCACTGATAAGACAGATGTGGGCCATGTCACTGTGTTTGTCTTGTCAATGATGTGGCCGTGTGCTTTATTACTCAAAATGGCATGATTCACGCTGAGATTCTTAGTGTTTATTAGAAACTAGACGTCCATTTCCCTGAACTAAAGAAGGCACAGACATATACTGTACAAACTATCAAGATTACCTAGCATGTTAAATATATAATAGTTTTATATTATTATTATTTATTTATTTTTAATTAATGTACCAGCAAAATGCATGTTGTGTTTACCTTCTAGGCATAAGTGTTTGTTATTTTGGGGTGTCTGAGTGTGACTTAATGTTGTTTACTTCTTATTTCACACCATCTCACCATAAGGCTGGAATCTGAGTGCCAGGACTGAGTCATATCTCACAATGAGATTCCCAAGGGATTGTTGCAAACACTTTTTGTTAGTACATTTTCCTTTAACTTCCTGCTGTGGGTGAAATCACATGTGTGGATACGCTGCTGGCATTGTTAATGCAAGTACAGGATGTGTCCTAAATTAGTATGCTATCACCTTTGCAGTGCACTTCTGCTCAAAACGTGTGCACCACTTAAGTATAGGTGTAAGCTGGCCTTTGGGACACATACTAGCCATAAGTTGATGAAACATCTAAAGGTTAAACATGAATGTATCTTATGTGCAAAGTTGTAAACGTGTGTATGGTCATCTTCAATTACTCTGATTGTGCTTTTAATTGTTTCCAGTGTCACTTAAGAACCGTGGCCATACAGATAATGAACAGTGTGCTTGGGTGACTACTCAATATTCCTTCCTTAAGTGTTGACCGATTGGGTCAAATCAAATCACAGCCGTTATCTGAAAATCAACGTGGAAATGGACACGGCTGCCCAATCTGCTTATTGATTTGATCAACATTTTAGATGGCACATGTCGGACCCTGAACTAGTTACACAATAATGTGGTCTGGGACATTTTTTAAAACAGAATATTTATTTTTAAACAGATTGAAAGTGAGTGGTTTTGATGACAACACAGGGCATACGTTACATGACACTGACTATGTTTTGTTAATATTGAACTAGCCTGTTCTGTCAATGCAAAAAGGTGCAGGGTAGTGAGCTAAAATGCTAAATAGCCTATTCTGGTATTTTCCATTTTGACATAGGCTATTACCTTAATGTTCAAAACAGATGTGGTAGACTATAGTACCATAATGTAAGTGAAAATGAATTAATGGGTCTACAGAAATCATATATATGTATTTTAATTGACTATGTTTAAATGTACAGGATCACCTCAACTATTTAGAAACAAACTAAAAAATGGCCAAACATCAAATAGGCAAAGAAGACTGAGAATTCCCCAACCACAACATTGTTTACAAAACATTTTTTTGTGTCTTTCATTTATGATTTATCAAAATGCAGTTCAAGACAGTCAGTGAAACTGTCAAGAAGTATTTAACACAAAAGCAAAAATTGTATATGATTAGCAAAATAATTTATTTGACTAATATTATATGTTCTTATGTTTTTTAAGGTAAGCTTAATACTTATTTTATGTTTAAACATGCACTATGTAACATAAAAAATACCAAATCAATGTTTTAAAACTATTAACCATCAGGAACTGACAGGGATTAAAAATAATTCTTAAAAAATCTAAATACAGACAGTAGAATAGCATAATTGACATTTCACAATATTTAACTAGAAACAAATGCATATTATTGACTAAATAATAATGTTTTTTTTTAATTGAATATATTGTCCCTGTATTTTTCCTGTGCTCTGTTAATGTGTGTTAATATAGTGTGTTATTCCCACCAATTGATAAAAATGAAGATTGCATTGTCCATTGATGATGTTTGGACATGTTATCCTGACAGTTTTTAAATCCAGCCACCGCTTAGCCCTAATGAATATTCCCTTTTACAAGTTACCTTTCTGGGGATAAAACAAAACATGAAAAATGCCTGTGACTTATTGTAGGAAGAGCTGTACGTCTTCAGGTTAATGCAGTTACGTTGAACAGAGAAAGCAGCCTGGACAAGAGTATCTTAATGGAGTTTTTTCAGCGTGATTGATATTGAAACTGTCCAATGAGATGAACTGCATGAAGAGCCCAGATACCTCTCACTGTGATTGGTCAATCAGTATTTGAACTTGGATTTCATTTCTTGGCAGGAGTTCTCTCCCTTCCTCTGGAAACACTGTCTGTTATTATCAAGTAAAAACATGATTAAATATGCCAATTAAATATTAATATCATAGTAGGAGTGCTAAAACTCAAAAGCTTTTTTATTGGGACTTCCTCTACTCCTCCCACATTCTATCCTTGATCTCTCCTCCAATCCCCTCCCCTCGCTTTCGATTGGTCAGAAGGTCTCAATGAGTATTGTGCCTGTTAAAATATTACACACTTACACAAACTAAAAATAACCGTTATAGTGGCATTAACATGAAAAAGAAAAGTATGACACCATAATTAAGAGCTGGAACAGGTATGCTCCGTTATGTCTTCTGTGTATTACCTCTAATGACAGAATGAACAAAAACAAACTGCATTCATTAAATTAGTTAATTTACCATTGCTGATGTGTGTTTGTGTGTATGCATGTGTATATTTGTGTGTTTGCGTATCTGTGTGCATTCTTTAATCAATTAGCTAGCTAATTTAGCCAGCTAGCCCTGCAGGTAGTGATTGCTTAGGACTGGATAACATTACTATATATGTTGATTACATTTCTAAGAATGTCTCATTACTTTCCTTTGTTGTTCGTTCTCAGGGTATGATTGTGTCAGCATCTAAAAAGGCTGACTGGTCCCTAACGCTTTTTCACAGTGCACTATGGTTTCACCAAGTTCCTCAAAACGAGTGCACTATAAAGAGCTTGGTGTGCCATTTGGGTTGGAAAGAGTGATCGTTTGCCGGTCAGACTAATCATTACTCCTAATCACCCTTCTTATGAGAAGAATGATGTTAAATATGTGTGTATCTGGATCTCATTTTCAGCCATAACTCAACAGAAACAGCCCTTTGCCATGGGTGTTCTCTGTATATCACTGTCTTATCATTAAGAAACATCTGTTAATGTGTCAAACCATCTTGGCAACCTTGGTCCAGAATAATATTATTTACATGTAATTAAATTAACTGATTCTCTTAACTTGAGAGGCTTAAATAAAGCACTAATGGAGTTTGCTTAAAGGTAAATTCCAGAGCAAATGCAAATATTTCATATAGTATTTAATAATGTTACCATATAATGATTTATGTAATATACACTATATCCAAGATCAACTGACAGTACATTTTGTGTGCTTCTGTATCAGTTTACACTATATGTCCTATCTATAGTGGTGGGCCGTCAGGGCCTGCAAGGCCTTCTCTGCAGGCCCAAAGATAATCAGAAATGCATTTTTGTACTTCTTTAATATATTTTTTATTAACACCTATATATTTTACAAAGCTCATTTAAATTAGTCTATATGGTGATTTCATTGCTACAGTATGTTCTTTTCAGTTGCCTTGCTTTTAGCGCAGCTCATATAAATTAAAGCTTTTATCCAATAAGATTTTTTCATCTGTGTTGTCTCCACGTAGACTAGGGCCTTCAGAATTCCGAGTGAATACCGTCTGCTGTTGAAGCCCATCAGGACCATGATTGTCATTTTGTAACCAATCAGATTTCGACTTTACCATGTTGGGTATGTTCTTTGACCAAGTAAAGCAGTTCTTCAGGCCTAGCCTTACGTCAGCATCGTTTCTGTTGCTGATAGTGGCAGTTCAATCAAGTTCAGCAAAAACAATTTTAAAAAAAGTTTGCCATCCAAACAAGAACTAGCTTAGCTCTCCCGTCTCCAATTTCTTTAAACTTTACATTTTGAGATTGTTAGATTTTTTACTTTTAGCAGGATGGCAGATGGAGGTGAAGAAGTAGCTTTGGTGGCGAATATAGGACTGGGCCGGATCAACTCTCAGCACTGGGCAATATCTTTTATTGAAACTTAGTGCAAAGATGTGCTGTACAACCGCGTCATAGAAGTCTTTTTAAAAGAGTAAGGAGGACGGACTTTGTTTTCAAATAATGAGCAGCTTTGGCGAGTTTTATATATTTTTAATAGCAGGGCCTTAACTAGGGATGGGCCGATACCGATACCAGTACATTTTAAGTACAGGAAAGAATGAACGATGCAATTCGGTGCATACTGTAACTGTAGAAAATGGCATGAGGAACGCCCCGGACCTAGCCTCTGAAAGCCACCTTCATCAGGAAAAAAAAAAAAAAAAAAAATGTCGGTAGTTTGCAAAACTTCTGGGTGAGCAAAATAGTGGTATTTCTGAGTTCTGACATACTAACGTTAAGAAATACATCTTAAAGGAAATATGATGTAGCCTATTTATATTTTGTTCAATAGATTACAGTGATAGTACAGCTAATCGTGTACCGATTATAATAAAACAATAAAATACCTTAACAGTATAATATGATTAGGTAATTATCCATGTTTTGGAGAAAGTCACTTCAAACAGACATTCTCATCTTACACAAAACTTCTGCAATGCTTAGTTAGGGTAAATTCAAACACAAACATCTGTTGCGTTCCGTTTACAAACGTGATTAGGGAAGGAGATATAAACCATTGACATCTAATAAATATTACACATTCTTTACCTGCAATGTAAATTATGTTTTTCTGGATATGTGGGAATATTTACTTTGCTATATTTGAATTGGCTGATCAACATCTAAGAAATAGCAGATTTTAGCTTGATAAATGTGACATTTTGCATAGTTCTTAAAAGTACTCCTATCGGTACTCGTATCAACAAGTACCCAAAATGAAATACTCTGTACTTGTACTCGTTCCATAAAAAGTGTTATCGGCCCATCCCTAGCCTTAAAGGTTCTTAACGGGGCTTAGTTCAGTATTTGTATTCAAGCAGGGGGAGATAAACAGACACATTTCATTCTGGCGCCAGGCCTGTTAATACTTGTTCATTATTACTGCTTGCTTGTTTTAGATCACTACTGGTGTGAAGCATGTTCAGATCATAGATAGATATATATATATATATATATATATATATATATATATATATATATATATATATAAAGGTCTGTGGTTCAGATTCAGTGGTCTTAGTGGGCTGTGCCTTTGAGTGTGCGTGGTAAACCTGGATGTGCGTTTAATCCGCAGCTTGTCTGCAATGTCTGGGGAAGACTGTTGAATCCTGATTGTTCCTTCTGGCATTTTTGCATGTTTGTAGTGTTGTGACTGGGTGTTGTGAGTTAGTTCTTGTTTAATTGGTTAGGACATTGATTTTGGCTATCCCATGGCTACAGTATGTGTAATGCAACATCCTGTCATAGTGCGTAGTGTTACATTCTTATGGTTTCAGTCGTGTCGGGTCTAGTGTTAAATAACCTTTATTAAGTGATTAAACTTATCTTCACAATGAATATGGGTTGCATTATATGCCGAATGACAATAACCTATAGCCGTAGAATGTCATTGTGAGGTTATTATAATGCGTTTTAATTTCGGGAAGATAGTGAAGGCCTAGGTGTAAAATGCATGGCCTGCCACTGCCTATCTTGCTTCAGTAGGTAGAGCTTGAACAATAATCTGTCACATATTCATTTAAAAGTCAAGTCACAATTATCACATAATAGGCACAAACAAAATATACATAGTTAGCTCCCCATAAATTTGTCCATAAAGCCTTTGCTTCCTAGCTAGGAACTTACTGTAACTAGTAACATTCACAATGGCTCTTACTAGTGCTCAATAGCTATACACTGTGTTCCAAATTATTATGCAAATTATATGTTACACTGATTTTCCTAAATAGTTGATGCAAATGACAGTCATTATAATTTTCCAGACACCAACATTTAGGGTATAAGTCAAATTTCCTTTAACAAACCACTAAATTAAAACAGTATTTAAAAAAAGAAGAACATCTAAATGCACTGTTCCAAATTATTATGCCCAACATAGTTTGAAATTTTTTTATAGATTATAAAGAACTGAAAATGGTCATTTGTTGAATTTGCAGCATTAGGAGATCATACTTTCTGAAATCAAAGCTATTTCAATCAAACACATCTTAACAGGGCAAGTTAAATTTTAACATAGGACCCCTTCTTTGACATCACCTTCACAATTCTTGCATCTGTTGAACTTGTGAATTTATGTAGAGTTGATGCTTGAATTTCCACCCTCATAGATCTTTTGCTTGAGGATGCTCCAAAGGTTCTCAATAGGGTTGAGGTCAGGGGAGGATGGGGCCACACCATGAGTTTCTCTTTTTATGCCCATAGCAGCCATAACAAAGGGGGGAATTCTTTGCAGCATGAGATGGTGCATTGTCATGCATGAAGTTTATTTTGCTACGGAAGGCACAGTTATTTTTTGTACCATGTAAGAAAGTGGTCAGTCAGAAACTTTATTTACTTTGCTGAGGTCGTTTTCACAGCATCAGGGACCCTAAAGGGGCCTACCAGATTTCTTCCCATGATTCCGGCCAAAAACAGGACTTTGCCACCTCCTTGCTGACGTCGCAGCCTTATTGGGACATTGTGGCCATCCACCAACCATCCACTACTCAATCCATCTGGACCATCCAGGGTTGCACAGCACTAATCAGTAAACAAGACTGTTTGAAAATGTGTCTTCATATATCTCTGGGCCCACTGCAACAATTTCTGCTTGTGAGCATTGGTTAGGGGTGGCCGAATAGTAGGTTTATGCACAATTACAAGCCTCTAGAGGATCCTACACCCGGAGGTGTGCGGGACTGCAGAGGCACCAGCCGCTTTAAATACTATTTGGCTGCTTTGAATTTGGCATTTAAGCAGCTGCTCTCTTAATCCGATGAATTTGTCTGGCATTAACCTTCCTTATAATGCCTTTATCTGCTCAAACATGTCTTTGCTCTGAATCAGCCACAAATCAAGTCACAGTATGATGATCACGTGAAATATCTAATGTATTCATACCTTGTCTAAGGCTTTGCACTAACTGATGCATTTCCTCAGCAGAGAGATCTTTTTTCAAACCTGTGGCCTGATTAATAATGTGGAACATCCTTCTTAAGTAGTTTTCCTTTAATTGGGCTCACCTGGTAAACTAATTATGACAGGTGTCAGATATTGATTTCAGTGATCCAAAGCGCCTGGAGACACAATACCATCCATGAGTTTGATAAAATAAATATGTAATGTTTATTTAACTTAATTCAAATTTATTTAATAATTTGGAACAGGGTTTATATCCTACCCTGCTTCAGTACATACAACTTGAACAATAATCTGTCGCATATGCATTTAGAAATGAAGTCACAATTGTCATACAATAAACAAAAACAAAAAATGCATGCTAGATAGCCAGCTAGCTTAGCCTCCAGTGATGTTCAATGTAGCATTTGCCTTATTACCATGTCAATGACGGTAAAAATTGTCCAAGATTCTCACCAAGTAAATGCAACCAAGTTGTATCTTTTGAGCCATTACTTTTAATTTTACATAGCGCTTTTCCAATAATATTCATAAAGACATGAGCCATTATGGGAAGCTAATCCGCTACTACCAGGTTGACAGACTGCAGCAAAGCGCCATGTGGCTAGCCAGTTACGGTCTACCGTAATGTGACTTTCAGCTACTATTTCCGACCAAGTCGACCTAAACCTATACAACGTACCTAGCTCAAAATGGAACAGACTGAGTAGTGTTCTGTGAGCCATTATTTTAATTTTATGTTGTGTTCACCAATTATACACAAAGAAATCCAGAATACTGTAGATAACTTACAGGGGCTTGTAGTTCAGGATAATGTATAGAACATTTCCAAAGTGCCTTGGTCCATGTGAGTGTTGAAACTCAGATGATGTAACAAATGGATGTAATCATCTTCTTGGCTGAAGATGGTTGAAAGCAAAAATTTAACACATGTTCTGTCTCTGGAGCCATTGATGGGTAGTTTAAACCACCAACAATGCTAATTTGTCCTATAAATTTAACCATAGCACTTTGTATTACTTACTGCATTCTGGTTCAAGCATGTATGGTTGAATATTAACATGCAATTACTATTGATCAAAGTAAAAAAAAATCCCTCTTAACTCGTGTAATTTTGCTACGTATATATGCAGTATTCTTAACTAATGTAATTTTGCTACGTATATACGCAGTATTATCGACCTCAATGCCAAAAAAAAATTATCCAATCAACTTGATTCAGAGCCTTGACGAAAAAAAGATAAGGAATTCAACTGAGCTCCTATCCTGAGTCTAGATGTAGTTTTAAAAAATTCTACCAGTGATGTCACTAGTAGAAAATGCAGAAAATTACAGTGGCTGGTTTGGGAACATCAGAACACACTGAGGTGTTTTTAAAGATTATAATGTTGGAAACATGACCAACACAACAACTTTGAGGTGTTTAGGGTTCTGGAGTGTTTCTCTAGAGAGTCTAGCCTAGGCATGTACTACTTGATGTTCCTTTTTTAATTAAGTATTTAAACTGTCTCTGGACACTTACCGTCACTGTTTAAATAGTGATGAAATATCCAAAGAGAATACTTCAAATGAATACACCAAAGAGAATACTTTAAATGAATACACCAAAGTCCATTGAAGGAAGTCTACTGGTTAAGAACAACAAATCGTGCAACCAGATGTTTAAGATCTGAAATGAAGCCATTTACAATATCAATGAGCACGTGTGACAGTGTTTATATTATATTATATTAACACCAGAATGTATTTAAATTAAGTTGTTGGTTGTTGTCTTTAGGTGTAGAATGTACTGTTGTTTTTGATTTTTTTTTGCATATTTGTCTACTTGTCTAAAAGTGAGAGATGCTAATTCTTAACAGTGTTTCTTATTCACAGAGACATAGTGTAGTTGCATCCAATTACATATTTTCCTGAAGCTTATACCAACTGACTAAGTAAAGATGTTTGGCCATTTGCAATTAGGAATATAATGTTTTAACCTCCCATGTTGGATGTTTACTATGCTGTTTATCTTTATCTCAGTATAATCACTGTCATATCTCATTTAGCCTTGTTTAATTTGGATGCATTCATTTGGCACATATGACATACTGTAGTCATAATTTCCCAGAACCCTTTTTAGCTCAATGGTGCAACTTGTACAACAAGTTGCCAAATTTGCATACTGCATTTTTAAGCAACCTTAAGGACAGTCCATGTCATGAAACCAGCGGGAGTCAGCCATTTTTTTATTCTCACATTCTTACTGACTGTGTTGAAGATGAGGACACTTTGACAGGTTGACCAGCCGCCTCAATTTTTTTAAGTTAAGATGGTTACACTTTATTTGGAGAGTCTGAAATTCCATATGTAGGTGCTCTACAGACAGTTTGTCGATGACTATCAATAAACTATCAAACCCTATCTGTTGATATGGAACTAATTTTGTAGTTTAAGGGTAGGGGTAAGTTTAGAATATGTTTTAGGGTAATGGTTAAGGTTAGGCTAACCCTAGGGGAAGGGTTAAGGTTAGGATTAGGGTTAGGGTTATTAGATAGTTTGTTAAAATGTTGTCGATCGTCTGCAGATAATCTGTAGAGCATCTACAGATACACTTTTTGAACTTTCTAAATAAAGTGTTACCGTAAAGATTAATAATGGTTACATTTGAAAGGCTGGTGTTGATGTTATAAATGTCTCTCATGATTCCTGCTTCTTTCAAATTAGACCTCATGCTTGTTTTTTTACTGTCCCATGAACCATGCTATTGCATTCTCACACACAGGGCCTGTATTTAAATTCAATGCCTTAATGGACTGTAAGTCATTATGTGCTTTGTTGAGTCTTAAGTGCCAAAATAATTGCAATGGGCAGCAGTAAAGGCAGGTTGATTATAGTCTACTGTACTACTTTGCTCTGGTGAATTCTAAAATGTCCAGCTAGGACAGTCTTTCTTTGTCTTTTGTGGCTGAGAATATCTCAGTGTTGTTCAGTGTCTTCTTTTAGGACGTGGTTGGTGGCATTCACACTGGCATTGATGTTGTTTTCATCCAAATGTCTTTCAGAAATTAGAGCCAAGGTAATCAACCAATCTGATTTGTAAATGTATTTGTCTACATGGTTGCAATTTTTATGCATAGAAGGCCTGATTTACTAACACAAGCGCAGTTTGCACTGCGTCTGTTTATGCGTAAATTCCCCCCGCAGAATAGAGGCGCGCTCTTACTGGCAGTCTTTGTAAATACCACGGAATATATAATTAGGCGCACTTTACCGTATCCTTCCACCTTTTTGCGTGGAACTCCCACTTTCCCCATGACCCTCCCACGAACGCATATTGAAAGCGCAACTTGTCTCTTATCGCTCATGTGGCACGCAATCTGCGATTTTACCCAAGTGCGCCTGGTTTGTAAATAGCCCGCATTGGTTACGTCCGTCTTTGCGACCAATTAGCGCCTGAAAACAGGCGCAAACGGCTTGATAAATCTAGCCCTTAGAGTTTTGGATCAATAGCTGCAAGGTTTTAATATATGTTTTAATATGTCTTAAATATATATATAAATATATTAACCTGTGTGACAAAATAATAGGTGGTAATATGCATTAAACATAAACATCTGCATTTGTATTGTTTCATGTGATGTGTTTATTCTATTATCTAGTCGTTTCTTTGAAGTACTCTTGCAGAGGAATAGCATCCATTCTGTTTTCACAATAGGTCTCTTTTGAAATGTGAACTTGGAGCACAAAATGAATCATTATACTGAAACTGAAAAAGGTGCTATATGCTGCTTGACAATGACTAAGTCAAGACCTTGGTGTATTTAGTAAACATTCCAGTGGATTGTGACACAATGTGATACTGTGAATAGAAGTCCCTATTTAATGAAGATGGCTGACCATACCCAGTCGTTTCTTTGCTTACAATGGATTTTATTAAAAGTATTTTAATATATATTGTGCAATTTACAGATTTTTAACTCTTGTATAAGATAATACTTGACTTTTTCACAGTATTTATGGCCTAAACTGGTGTTTGTTCCATTGCCAAAAATAGTTATAAACTCTCAATAGCAAGGAAATTCCCGTGAAAATAATGTCTTCAAAGTTTATTCCTTGATGTGTTGATGAGAAATGCTTAAAATACTGCATATTCATATATTGCATTAACTTAACATATGACATTACATGTTAAAATATATCATATGCAATGTATTACAATAAGCACAAGTTATATATTTCATGAGCATATTCAGGACACATACAGTGCCTTGCAAAAGAATTTGGCCCCCTTGAACATTTCAACCTTTTCAGGCTTCAAACATAAAGAAATAAAACTGGAATTTTTTGAGAAGAAGCAACATCAATTGGGACAAGATCATGAAGTGGAACGAAATTTATTGGATATTTCAAACTTTTTTAACAAATAAAAAACTGACAAATTGGGCGAGCAAAATTAGTCTTTACTTTCAGTGCAGCAAACTCTCTCCAGAAGTTCAGTGAGGATCTCTGAATGATCCAATGTTGACCTAAATGACTAATGATGATAAATAGAATCCTCCTGTGTGTAATTAAGTCTCCGTATAAAGGCACCTGCTCTGTGATTGTCTCAGGGGTCCGTTGAAAGCACAGAGAGCATAAAGAACAAGGAACACACCAGGCAGGTCCGAGATACTGTTGTGGAGAAGTTTAAAGCCGGATTTGGATACAGAAAGATTTCCTAAGCTTTAAACATCCCAAGGAGCACTGTTCAAGCGATAATATTGAAATGGAAGGAGTATCAGACCACTGCAAATTTACCAAGATCCGGTCGTCCCTCTAAACTTTCAGCTCATACAAGGAGAAGACTGATCAGAGATGCAGCCAAGAGGCCCATGATCAATTTGGATGAACTGCAGAGATCTACAGCTGAGGTGGGCGAGTCTGTCCACAGGACAACAATCAGTTGGGAGACACAGCAAACATGTGGAAGAAGGTGCTCTGGTCAGATGAAACAAAAATTGAACTTTTTGGCAACAATGCAAAACGTTATGTTTGGCGTAAAAGCAACACACCTCATCACCCTGAACACACCATCCCCACTGTCAAACATGGTGGTGTCAGCATCATGGTGTGGGCCTGCTTTTCTTCAGCAGGGACAGGGAAGATGGCTAAAATTGATGGGAAGATGGATGGAGCCAAATACATTCTGGAAGAAAACCTGATGGCGTCTGCAAAAGACCTGAGACTGGGACGGAGATTTGTCTTCTAACAAGACAATGATCCAAAACATAAAGCAAAGTCTACAATTTAATGGTTCACAAATAAACATATCCAGGTGTTAGAATGGCCAAGTCAAAGTCGAGACCTGAATCCAATCGAAAATCTGTGAAAAGAACTGAAAACTGCTGTTCACAAACGCTCTCCATCCAACCTCACTGTTTTCGAGCTGCAAGGAGGAATAGGCAAAAATGTCAGTCTCTCGATGCAAAACTGATACAGACATACCACAAGCAACTTACAGCTGTAATCGCAGCAAAAGGTGGCGCTACAAAGTATTAACTCATGGGGGCTGAATATTTTTGGACCCCCAATTTTTCAGTTTATATTTGTTAAAAAAGTTCCACTTCATGATTGTGCCCCAGTTGTTGTTGCTTTTTCACAAAAAAATACAGTTTCATATCTTAATGTTTGAAGCCTGAAATGTGGCAAAAGGTCGAAAAGTTCAAGGGGGCCGAATACTTTCGCAAGGCACTGTATGTACATATATGTTGAGGAATCCTATGCATATATGTACATATATTTTTGCATGACTTTTCCATGTGGGAGACCTTGAGTCGGTGCCTTCAGCTCACTGACTCCATTTTGTAAGTGCAGTTTCACGGGCACATGACTGTTTTCCACCTATACTTTAGATCACTATCTGCCCCAGTTAACCAGCCACAGCTGCAGCCTATCATATTATCAGTTCTACATAATTCCTGTGTTTTGTTTAGCTGGCTGTGGGTTCTTGTTTGCTGTTGTTTGTAGCATGTGGTTTTGTTTCTCTAGATTATACTTAACCTTTTGACTCACGGCAGTCCCTTTTGTTTCTGAAGTGTTTTTCTGTTCAAATTGTATTATTGTACTAGCTCTTGCTTCTGTATTCATACTGTATACATTCCCCTGACTGCCAACGAGATGAATAATGCGTTATTTGAGCAGGGGTCACCTACCATGGTCCTGTAGAGCTACCAACCTGTAGGTTTTCACTGCAACTGCACATAGCGTAGCCTCATTCAGCTTATCAACCAGCTAATTATCAGAATCAGGTGTGCTAGATTAGGGTTGGTGACCCCTGCATTTAGCTAAGTCGCTGTGGATAAATGGTAAATAACCTCTGGATTTGAAGAGGAAAAGAGGGTTAATGCTTAATGGTTTAGGGTCCGGCTATCATAGTCAAACAAAGAGTAACGCTACTGGAGTCTGTGAACAGTTTCAGTGTTTTGACTTAGTGAGCTGCTTGAACTGTTCGGACCCTGGCTTTGAACCGTCTCAATCACACTCTCTGAGGTCGGTGATCTGAATGTATGGGGTGTGTTTAACAGAGTGACTGGGGTCCACTAGCTACTGTCTGAAACAGACCTTTTCCTCTGTTGTAAATACATGTTCACGCTTTGTCAAAGGAGTTATTTATAGCTATTAACTGAAGTGTACTGGTCCAGTTGGTAGTTTATTTTCCAGCGCTGTGGAATATGCCAGTGAAACAGGGTCATAATGCTGCTCGCTTTGTGTCCGTCCCAAATTGAATGCTGCACTGATTTTAGGCATACATCATTGGGTTAGGTGGAATATACGGAGAACAGGAAGTGGGCAGGGAGCATTTTCCCATCATGGGCTGTTTGAAGATGACGTTTGATGGCTTTTCCTAATCAATGCAAGCTGATCCAGAGAGAAGCATCTGGTACCTGCTACTTTACTGAAATATGAAAAGCTGTTTTTCACCCTGTCATCAAAGTGGTTCCTCAGTGTTCAATGTTTGGCACAGATACAGATATAGAAAGTGTTTCAAAGTTGTTTATCTATGTGTGTCCTTGACTGACTGACTGACTGACTGACTGACTGACTGCCTGCCTGCCTGCCTGGCTGCCTGCCTGACTGATAGTTTGACTGACTGTCTGACTGACTGAATGCCTGAAGAGTTGGCTGACTGAATAACTGACTTATTATTTGATTGATAGATTAATTTACCAATAAATTGATTGACTGCCTTTCCTAAAGTCTGACTATTACTGGAGATTCAGTGTCATTAAATGTCATTTGTAAAAAAAAAGGATGAATACAAATAGTTTTTCAAGATTTTTAAGAGATTGAAACTAAGGGTAAACATGTCTGTGTTATCTGCACCTGTTGAGTACCTTTCCAAGCACTACAGGATTACCTCAGACGTAGACGTCATACACAGCAACACGGCAACATTTGAGTGCTTCACACCACAGCTAGGGTGCAGGACACTCCACTGAAATGATACCATGGGCTAAATGCACACTTTGTCAGTATCAATGACAGCCAGCAGAAGAAACCTTATGCCTATTCAGTGGAATGTGGGCTGTACATCTGTTGTGAGTGCTCCAGTGTTCTACATGTTTTGAAAGTGTCCTTAGCTGCCACTTCCTGTGGTGATTGTCTGGATTATTCAGCTTGATTGAGTTGAAGAGTCAACCACACTTCACCAACTGATCAGAGCATATTGCTGGACACCCAGTCCAAAAACCAATCAGAGCGTTATTCCAACAACCAATCAAGTCATTGTGCTGGACACCCAGTCCAAAAAATAATCTGAGTAAATACTGTGTACACACACACACACACACACACACACACACACACACACACACACACACACACACACACACACACACACACACACACACACACACACACACTATATTTATCTGTCTTGACCTGAGTAAACAACACTATGATTATCTGTTGGTTATTCCATCCATTCTGTCTAGCACAAACTTATTTATCATTTGTCAGTTTATTTTTCAGTGGTTGTATGAAAGAGAGAAATGCATCCAAATGAAACAGGAAAATTGGAAGATTGGCACTGAATGAAAAGATTGAAAGGCGTCTGAGAGCAAGCTTGTCCACTTCCACAGCAGACGCTGTTATGAGGGAAAACATGAATCATTTGCATGCGTTGTGTATGTAGCATGATCACTCAGCCCGATGCAGACAAAATAGACTCTAGTAGATTTAAATCAGTTTGCTGAGTGATCGGACGCTGGGCAGAAGAGAACAGAGAACATTACTGAAGCTGTTTCTACACATTTTTATTCTCTTTAGATTTCAATGTTTTGGTAACCAATGTTTTTTATGCCTTCATGACCAGCCTCTCTTTTCACTTATGTTGATCTTGGTTCCATGAGATGACATAAGGTGAAATGCAGTTTGGAGTAACTTCTTTCTCCATTTTGTTCCCCTCCCAATTACCACTAATCCTGCCTTGCCGGCAGCTCCGCAACTCCTTGGACAGATCTGCGGGATGGCGAGGTGCACGCACATGGTTCAGCCAATCACATGTCGCTGAGCCGACCGATTCTTTTCACACTGCTTCTCCAACATGGAAGCCTTTAGTCATGTCATGTCCGGGATGATTATGGTCACCAACTATAATTTAGCAATTTAATTTACAAGTTCCCAATATGCACACAAGGAGTCGATGGAGAGCAACATGGCAGGATAGATAATTACTTATCTAACCCAAATCCCGGGCAGTGCTATGCCAATTTGCGCTGCCTTGTGCAGTAGGTTTGGGGAAAGTCAGATTACCCCTAGTCAGGCTCAAACCACTGACCATCATGATGTAGACTGTCCTGCACACTACGCCACATGGACCCCACGCTGGAGTAACATATTTGTTTGTACAGCCCAGATCTGTTGCTTTTATGGGGTGTCAAAAATGAGCGTGGTTAACTGCTTATTTGGACATTATAACTGGTCTCAAGTGCTCTTGAGACAAGCTGCAAAAATTTTATTTTTTTCCGTCAAATTCAGGCATATAACAAATTTGTAGTTAATAATAGTAGGTAGTGGTCAAGTTTAAAGTTTATCGCAAAAATGTTATCTCACTTATTAACATACCTTGTCTCCAGGTTTCATAACTAAATATTCACAATCCTTACTAAGTGGCCTTCCTATGGTAATTGTAGTAATTGGGTAGCATGTGATGCTGTGATGAATCACACCTCTGACCAATAAAACGAAGAACCAAGCAGTCAGTACATGTTATTATTGCTTCTTTATTTTCTACATTCTACACCTGCTGCACTAGAAAATGCCAAGATGCCAAGATAGCAGTTGGACATTCCCAGGATATGATTATTATCTTGTTGTGGGTGTGGTAGTCAAAGCAACCACACAGCAAATTAAATAGTGTTAATTTTCCAGTGTTAACTATACAGTGTTAACTGTGGTTAAATGAACACTTGTGAGTGTTAAATCAATGCACCCTTGTGTAACAGAACCCACGTGTTGGTGTAAAATACTGTGTTTGTTGTCACAGTGTTAATTTAACACTCACATGTGTTAGGCAAAACTGTAAGTAGTATTATTTTTTGCAACCATTACTGAGATTTGTGTTCCCATCAATGTAGTTTCACTGGGGTTTAATTTTAAATTACTTTGATTATTATAAAAAAATTGTCATTTTATACAGAAATGTTCAAGGAGTTCAGAGAGAGCCTGTATCAGGGCCAAATTTAGTTCAATGTGTTATATTTCACTATTTTTGGTAGCCTACTGTTCTTAAATGGCCAGTATGTACTTTATTTTCTTTATTCATTGAAGCCTCTATGTTTACAGGCTTGTGGTGATGTGCAATGTGCTATAGGTGCCAAAAAGATCTATGTTTAGTACTGCCAATTTGTTTTGTTTTGTCATGGTTCATATGTGAAATAAACATTACACTTTGTGAGAAAAAATTGTGGCAGATAAATTCTAAGCAAAAATATTGTGATTCATATTTTCCCCTAATCGTGCAGGCCTAGTTGTAGGTGATAAGATAATACAACTGTTGGATATCTGTTCCGTTGGATTTCAATTTGTAAAAAACATGTTTTCATCATCTTAGAGTGACTGTCATTGTGGTACATGAGCTATGAAGCCACACTCAAGTTTGGTATCTATCTGTCTCATTTACTTAAGTATGCCTTGGCAAAAATGCTAATTAGAAATTAACACTTCAGATTTAACACTATTAATGAGTTAAAATATTAATACTATTGAAAGAGTTAATTTAACTCTGATTCCCTGAGACTGTATAAACACTGAGAGAATGTTAAATTAAACATTGCAGCTTATGCTGTGCATTATTTCATCCGGTCAACAAGTAAAATATATTAGCATGTTAATATGCATAACTACAATGGCAGAGCTACTCTGCATGGCTTCAGCCAAACCGCGCTGACCAGGTGATGTAGACAGATCTATCAGCAGCATTATAAAGATGTGTGAAAGTCAGCCGGTGCTGTTTCTTTGCTCTTCCAGGAAGATGAGCATATGTTTTTTGCAAAAAAGTAGCATTGTTCCAACTAAGGCTAAAAGTATTGCCACAGGGCCCAATTTCAATATATTTTTGTGCGATATTCACCATATATTTATATACTATATATTCAATATATCCCACCCTTTGGGTAGGGTTACATGCATAAAAAAGTAAGGAATAAAATGGACAAACACTATTATTTAATTGGGACTGTCGTTAAATCTATACGCTGATGCATTATGTCGATAGGCAGCAAGGGCCCTGGAGATCGCAAGGCGCTGTTCTGATCTGTGCTGAGGAATGATCAATACGGCTTCCTGTGCCGTGTGTTTGAGTAGTATGCCACTCCTAAAATCAGGTCACAGAGAGGTGACAGACTGCTATGGCATGCACACCACGTCATCACACACACACACACACACACACACACACACACACACACACACACACACACACACACA
>JACXGM010011571.1:0-24958 GCA_016801145.1 Umbra pygmaea | reverse complement strand
TCCGCCATCTTCCCCCTCTACTGATGACTTCCGCCATCTTCCCCCTCTACTGATGACTTTCTCCATCTTCCCCCTCTACTGATGACTTTCTCCATCTTCCCCCTCTACTGATGACTTTCTCCATCTTCCCCCTCTACTGATGACTTTCTCCATCTTCCCCCTCTACTGATGACTTTCTCCATCTTCCCACTCTACTGATGACTTTCTCCATCTTCCCACTCTACTGATGACTTTCTCCATCTTCCCACTCTACTGATGACTTTCTCCATCTTCCCACTCTACTGATGACTTTCTCCATCTTCCCCCTCTACTGATGACTTTCTCCACCGTTTTGAGAAGTTTGGTGATATCTGTAACTCCTTCATAACCTGACTCTGCTAGAAGGATTGCATCGCATTTGCTCCACATTTCCATTTGGGAACCTTCCTTTGGAGAACGTTTGGGAAGGGGCGAAAATTCTGGTTAGCTGAATGGACAAACCATCTGTCTATCACCACCTATGTTGGTGATAGACGGGCCAAATCGACTAATCAGGAAACTTGCGCAATAGCTACGCTCATCTCATACGCGGAAGCCGACATGTTGTTTAGACTGAACAGGCGCTTCTCGTTGTGTCACACCCTAACCCGCCTCAAACCAACGCTGATTGGTTGGTCGTTTGGCGAACGGATCTCAAAATGCCAGACTGATCTGCGAGTGGAAAATTGGTGCTCGCAAAATCAGGTTGGTCCCACAAGGCTAACTACTTCCTGCAACCCTGTGTGTCCACTCTTTGCTCCATCACCAAACCTGCCCATGCACTTACTAATTTCTCCCCTCTCTCACCAGATGACATTCTGCAGCTAGTGAGATCCAGCCACCCAACAACATGCCCGCTCAACCCTATTCCCTTATCCCTCCTGCAGACCATCTCTGGAGACCTCCTCCCATTCCTCACCTCTCATATCAACTCATCTCTGACCACTGGATGTGTCCCTGCAGACTTCAAAATAGCGAGAGTTGCTAGTCTCTTAAGGAAACCAACACTGGACCATTCCGATGTAAAAAAGCACAGACTGGTATCCCTCCTGTGTTTTCTTTCCATCTCGGCATCTCCGGCTCTGCACACTCCTGGATTGCATCCTACCTGGCAGGCTGCTCTTAGCAGGTGACATAGAGAGGATCCTTGTCTGCTTCACACACTCTCCAAAATCCCTTGGCTGTGTCATAACCTCACATGGACTCTTATCACTGCTATGCTGATGACACTCAAAAATTTCTCTCCTTCCCCCCCTTCTGACACACAGCTGAAAACACGCATCTCTGCATGCCTGGCTTATATCTCTACAGGACTGAGCTGCTCTTCTTCTGTGGGAAGAAGGACATGTCCATCACAATTGATAACTGCACAGGGTCGCCATCCCAAAATGCAAAGAATCTTGGCTGACCCTGGTCGATACCCTCTCATTCTCTGCCAACTTCAAGGCTATGATTCTTTCATGCATATAACAGTCGCAGAGCACGACCTAACCTCACCCAGGAAGCATCTCATGTCTGGATTACTGCAACTCACTCTTGGTAGGACTCAAGTTCTCCTACGTCACCCCACTTCTACACACACTCCACTGGCTCCCAGTTGAAGCTCATATCCACTAGAAGGCCATAGAGCTCACCTACGGAGCAACAAGAGGAGCTCCTCCCCCCAACTTCAGGAATTCCTCAAACCCTACACCCCCACACAGGCTATTTCTTTTTTTTAGGGGAAAAACAGGCTCTTTGTTCTTCCACCTATTGGCTCCTGACCGACCGACGCCTCAGGAAGTCAGCTCCCGATCCAAACAGTCAGGGCCGGCCCCAGGCATAAGCGAACTAGGGGGGCCCTCAATCGAGTGCAAAGTAGAAGGGGGCCCCCAAATCAAATTCTGCTCAGGGCCCCCAAAAGGCTCGGGCCGGCACTGCAAACAGTCAACTCTTCACGTCCTGGCTCCTCAATGGTGGATCCAGCTTCCATTGGAGTACCTAATCCTCTTCAATGAGTACTTAAATTAGTTGCATTTCACCTCATGTTTTGATTATGTGTATGATCCTTTTTTAGAACTGTTTCTGCCTATTCATTGTTTCAAATGTTGAATGCTCTTACTACTAAGTTATGGTTGTTTCACCTAGTATCTCTTGTATGCACTCACTGTAAGTTGCTCTGGATAAGAGCATCTACTAAATGACTAAAATGTATTTAGAAAACAAGGGGAAAAAAGGCAGATGGAAGAACAGTATGAAAAGGAGACTCTTCACAAGGGACAGATACACACAACAACTAAATGTCTGTTTACCGCCAGTATCTTATCTCCCTCTTGTAGTCTACCATCCAGGGCTGCTGCTCCATTCTCCTTGATTTTAGCCACATAGATCCCTGTGTCATTCAGGACATACTGCTGGTCTAAACCCCCCACAATGTTAAAGCCGAGACCTAGAGGAGGGACAGACACATAGGAGGGACAGAGCTGATTATAATGCTGTTACCTGTCGGACAAAGTACAAACATAATCCCAGAAGTAGCCAACAACGCAGTGTCTATTATTGAAAATCATTCAATAACATTGCCTAAGTGCCAGTATAAGTCAAATCAATACGCAGAAGCTGAACAACGTACAAGCATACATTTGATGACCCTCCTAAAATAAACATTGAAACTGGTTTTACAAAACCACAATCATAAATATTATCTGACACTCATTGATCAGGTCAAGCCTAACCCCTCGACCCCAGCAGCCTGTACTGCGCACAGCGCGAATTTGGAATAAGTGTCTGAGAACTA
The DNA here is from genome assembly GCA_016801145.1 of Umbra pygmaea. Taxonomy (NCBI): domain Eukaryota; kingdom Metazoa; phylum Chordata; class Actinopteri; order Esociformes; family Umbridae; genus Umbra; species Umbra pygmaea. The sequence continues at coordinate 22,164 of JACXGM010011571.1, read as the reverse complement.
GATAATGTCAACCATGATTTACCATAATATATACGGTTAATGCTTACATATTTAAAGTGCAAGTCGACCAATCGCCCTCACGTGGTGTCCCGCGGAATTTAAACGAATTGTTACTAAATCCCTATAAGAAATTATTTCCCACCCCAAACAACGATACAATGCGAATAACATGTACCATATTTCAAATTGGTGGTCGTTTGCCGTAGTCTCACACATATCTAATCTCTGTGCACATCTTGTCCTGGAATTACCCAGAATGCACCAAAATAATGTCCTATCTCCCCCAAAGTATATCTGATTGTTTGCCACATTTGATTTACTTATCCTAAATATAAAAGGTAGCACGAAAGCTAAAGGATGACCTTCAACCTCCGTCGCTGAAATAAATTACGTTATGACAAAAGCAGGATTTACAAGTGGCTAAATCACTAAGACATGGTAAATTACTAGTTCCAAGCGAGCTAGATCCGGCTAAGTAACAACACGAAAGAAAATCCGATCTCGTGGCGTTCAGCGTTAAAACTAGTAACATGATACTACTACTATTAAGTTGGTCGAAATTGGATAAAGACAGCCAGTTAGCGACCAACAGTAAGCGCGCTAGTAAGGCCAGCAGTTTGCTAGCTAGCAGTTACGACTGAAAGCTATTTTCTTACCTTGTGGTCCTCTTTTCAACTTTATATCCAGCGCCGTGGGCACGGTATACGTTGTTGAACCGTTCATAATGTATGTAATACAAAAGACAAGAAAAGCGCCTAGCAGTTGGGGGGTGCTTATAATGTGTAGGTGAACTCATGCAGCAGGAGTCTGTTTAATGCCTGCTACCTTCAATAGTTTTCTGCTCTCTTTCGGAGTACAACTCCACTTCCCAGATCTGTTCTCCAACAAAGATTGTTTTTACAAGTAACCCAAGATACACCACACATTTGTTTTGTAGGCTAGTGAATATGTGGATGCGGAACGACACGAGTTGGGTAGCGGTAACCAGAAGCTAAGCGAGATCATACTTGGCAGTTCTTTTACGTTTTATGACTTTTTTCCGTAAGTGCTCACCAATAATAAAAAAAAATACTACAGTGCCTAAATACTCCTGTCTGTGCCCTTAATTACTTGTGGGAAGCCGCTACACTGATTCCTCTACCGGAAACCGCCATATTCTTTAGATTTATACATCCGGTGGGTCATCAGGCTCCTTGTGCAATCTTCGGCGCTACGCAATCTTACGACCTATGAACCAAACAGAAGTCTTGTTTTCATACGGTTGTAAAATTCCCTTATATTACACAAATACGTTTAAGAAATCTAGGGGACTTCACCCTACATTAGATCAAACTTGACGGGCAACTGAGTGCCTGTGTTAGTGTTGAACACCACAGCTATAGAACTTACAAACAGCCAGTCAAAATCTACCAGCATTCTTTATTCACAGCCTCATTATTAAAACTTCATTTTGAAAATAATACTTAGTCTTTGGCAACAAATCTACAGTTACACTTTGATTTACTACAGTCCTTTAACATTTTGCTGTAGATGTATTTTTGTTGCATGAATTAATAGTTTAAAATAATTCATGAATGGTGAGTTCTTCAAGTCACCAGGGCAGAATATTAGAAGGATTAATACTGAAACATTCAAAACACACATTAACTATGACATATGAGCAAGATCGTAGCTAAAACCAGACCATGGCAAACATACATTACCACTGCTCTGTGTATATGTTAGTCTCTATATAGCCATTGCTAATCATAGGAAGCAATAACAGAGATATTAAGCAAAAGCCACCAGGGTTTGTTAGTATACAAACACACATACACATGCATGATGACCCTGCCAGGCTAATTGGGATTGTGGACACACAAACATATACAAAATACACAGCAGAAGCTACTTTGCTGCTATCATGAAAACACAAAGAAATGCTAAGGACATATCAACTTTGCCCCATTGGCCTAGCAGCTCGTGCACAATAAATATGTTTACGCATTCACTTCAGCTGGAAGAGCCCACTTCTCTTGCTACACTTTAGAGTTATTTGTCCTTAATTGTGTATATATATAATAAAACCATGTCATATGACAACTTAATTTGATTGTGCCCATAATTTGAATTATGTCCAAATAAAAAAATAGAATGCAGAGCGTGCTGTATGGGGTTTCCACACTATTACGCCTGGGCCAAACCCAGCATCACTGGCCTAGTCTCACCCATCCACCCCTAGATGGTACGAAGGACATTGCAAAAATGTAATATTCCAGCTAGCACAGTTAAATCCATTGGCCACAATGCCCCCCCTACCCCCCTCCAATTTATCATGTTTAATTCCCCTTTAAGCCTTGTTCTGTCGGCAACCCCTCGGAAATACAGCATAGTTAAACATTTATTACCATTGGCCACAATGTCAATCAGGTTCAATTGTCTGTATCCTAAACAGCACATATTCCATATGTAGTGCACTATTTCTGATAAAAGCCAACAGGTAATATGGTTCTCTACACAAGTGGTTCTCAAGTCTTTCCTGGACACTGCAGCTGTCTCCGTTTTTTGTAGCCCTGGACCAGCTCATCGACTCATACAACGTCTAGTTATGGGGGGAAAGAAATTAATACATGGAGCAGTGGACGTTCACCAAGAGAGGTCAGAGAACCACTGGTATACATAGGAAATAAGAGCCACATTAAACCTAAAATGTGCCCTATTCAAAAGCAGTGCTTTACACCATAGGTGGAGGGACGAGCACTACGTAGGGAATAGGGTGCTGTTTAGGCCAGGTATTGTGAGTGAACAGTTATATCATGTTTGGGGCTACACTGTACAGTGTGACATCCCCCACCACACGCAGCAGAGTGACATCTTCAAACCCTCCTGTTCTGTGCTCATACTCCAGGATATGGTTCCCGTCCACAGCCACCTTGAAAGAATCCTCTTCCACCAGGATCTTTAGCTGCAGGGAAGGACAACACGGAATGACTCAGTAAATCACCATTTGGAATGGAGGGAAATGTTAGATATAAATAAACGTTTGGAATGGAGGGATCATACAGGTATTATGATTCACCCATAAGGTGAGGGATCATACAGGTAATATGATTCACTCATAAGGTGAGGGATCATACAGGTAATATGATTCACCCATAAGGTGAGGGATCATACAGGTAATATGATTCACCCATAAGTACAATAATCCTGAGAGAGTGTTAACTTCTGTTTTACTTCTGGCTTTAAAACAATCCCTCAAGTGGCTAGGTGGCTCAGTGGTTAGGGAGTCAGACTTATAGTTGGAAGGTTGTGGTTCCATTTGCAATTGGGCCAAATATCATTGTGCCCTTGAGCAAGGCACTTTACCCTAAGTTGCTCCAGGGGATGTCCTTACAGTTACTGTAGTCACTTTAAATAAGAGTCTGCTAAATGACTAAAATGTAGAAAATGTAGATAACCCAAAATTAGAAACCACCATCTACATACATTTACGTCTTCTTATGTAAGCCGATTACGAACACAATTTATCCTTCATGTCTATAAAAACACTGCTGATGTATAAAGGGCTTCATAAAACAAAATTTGACTGTATCATTTAAAATGTGCTCAATTCAGCAATCTGCTATATTTACTGCTTTAAGATTATTGCTGTGACAGACAGTATCATTACTACTTTGTCTTTATACTTCAGTCTCCTCTTATACCTGCCTGGCAGAACACTACCTCAAAACGTTGTCCTTGAACAAAGGGGAACACTGTACCTCAAAACATTGTCCTTGAACAAAGGGGAACACTGTACCTCAAAACATTGTCCTTGAACAAAGGGGAACACTGTACCTCAAAACCTTGTCCTTGAACAAAGGGGAACACTACCTCAAAACGTGGTCCTTGAACAAAGGGGAACACTACCTCAAAACGTTGTCCTTGAACAAAGGGGAACACTGTACCTCAAAACATTGTCCTTGAACAAAGGGGAACACTGTACCTCAAAACCTTGTCCTTGAACAAAGGGGAACACTACCTCAAAACGTTGTCCTTGAACAAAGGGGAACACTACCTCAAAACGTTGTCCTTGAACAAAGGGGAACCCTACCTCAAAACGTTGTCCTTGAACAAAGGGGAAAACTCCATCGCGTTCCTCAGGACCCCAGCTTCCATCCAGGTTTGAGTTACGAACAATCTGTTGCTCATAGAAACGAGGGTTGAAGTGAAACACAACTACCTCATCGTCCTCTTCGTCTTCTTCTTTTAAAAAGTCAACATGGAACCTGAAATAAAACCAAAAACTTTTACTAGTCATCAATCCACAGGATTAAAGGTAAAGGTACTTTATTGTCACATACACATACATGTAGCAAAATCCATTTCCTGCATTTAACCCATCCTTAAAGGGAGCAGAGGGCAGCCATTTACAGCACCCGGGGACCAACTCCAGATGTAAGCCAGTGCTTTCGTCACAGGCACTGACTAAAAACCTAACCTTCATGTCTTTTGATGGGGGGGGGAACCGGAGCACCCAGAGGAAACCCACGCAGACAACATGCATATTCTAAACTGAAAGGCACAGGGCAACCGGGGTTCAAACCCAGAACCTTCTTGCTGTGAGGCCAGAGTGCTATCCACTAGGCCACCATGCCTGCAGACCATTATAGCTAAGTAAAATTGCATATTTGTTTGTTATTACAAAACTGTGTTAACAGCACCTCTTAAAAAACCAGAGGCACATTGCCCTTCCCAATCAAGGGATGGTAGCTACACCAACGCAGCTACTGGTTCAGTTTCTACTTCCAGCACTGCATAGAACGGGTAAATAATAAAACAACTTGTGTAGGGGGGTCCGCGTGGCGTAGAGCGCTAAGTCGCTGCATTGTGGGACATTGTATGTAATGATGGTCATGGGTTCGAACCTGACCATGTTATTTTTTACTTTCCCCCGGGCCTCCTGCACGAGGCAGCGTAAATTGTCATAGCGCTGGCTATGATTTAGGTTAGATAAATCAGATTATTTATCCTGCCACGTCACTATCCAGCGACTCCTTTTGTCCAGATCGGACGCCAATGGGTTCAATCGCAGAAGTATAAATGGTGAAAGTAATCATCCCTTGGATGATCCGACTAAAGGCTTTCGTGTTGGTTGAGCAGTGCAAAAAAATCATGAAATGCTCCAAAATCTCCTGATAGCTAGCTGCATTGACCCTGCCCTTGATAAAACACAGTGGACCAACACCAGCAGCTGACATGGCACCCCAGACCATCACTGACTTCACTGGACTTCAGGCATTTTGGCATTTCCTTCAGACTCTGGCACCTTGATTTCCGAATGACATGCAAAATTTGTTGTCGTTTTGTTGTGCTGCTTCTCTGTAGCCCAGGTCAGGCGCTTCTGCCGCTGTTTCTGGTTTAAAAGTGGCTTGACCTGGGGAATGCGGCACCTGTAGCCCATTTCCTGCACACGCCTGTAAACGGTGGCTCTGGATGTTTGTACTCCAGACTCAGTCCACTGTTTCTGCAGGTCATCCAAGGTCTGGAATCGGTCCTTCTCCACAATCTTCCTCAGGGTCCGGTCACCTCTTGTCGTTGTGCAGCGTTTTTTGCTACACTTTTTCCTTCCCACAGACTTCCCACTGAGGTGCCTTGATAAAGCACTCTGGGAACAGCCTATTTGTTCAGAAATATCTTTCTGTGTCTTACCCTCTTGCTTAAGGGTGTCAATGATGGCCTTCTGGACAGCAGTCAGGTCGGCAGTCTTACCCATGATTGCGGTTTTGAGTAATGAAACCGGCAGAGAGTTTTTAAAAGCCTCAGGAATCTTTTGCAGGTGTTTAGAGGAAATTAGTTGATTCAGATGATTAGGTAAATAGCTCGTTTAGAGACCCTTTTCATGATATGCTAATTCTTCGAGATAGGAATTTGGGGTTTTCATGAGCTGTATGCCAAAATCATCAGTATTACAACAATAAATGACCTGAAATATTTCAGTTGGTGTGCAATGAATCTAAAATATATGAAAGTTTAATTTTTATCATTACATTATGGAAAATAATGAACTTTATCACAATATGCTAATTTCTTGAGAAGGACCTTTATATAATATTCTCAGCACTACAAAAGATACTGGTAATGTTGGCCAGAGCTGCACAGCTGCTTGCGTTGCATTACATTTTCTTTTAAATTGTCCTAAATCTGGGAAGATTGTGTGTATATCTTTTAAGAAATAGCAGCACAACACACATTTTATGACAAAAAAAAACCAAGATCATGTAGGCCCATTAACAGTGATGGGGTTAGTTGGACTGCATCCCCTACTCTTGATGACTCATGTCTAGGAATAACGATCAGTAATGAATGAATAGACACAGTACTGAATGAATTAGCAAATTAATGAATGCACAAATGAAATCAAAAAACAGATGTGTGGATGAATAAACGGACCAATGAATGAAGTGTGGATGAATAAACGGACCAATGAATGAAGTGTGGATGAATAAACGGACCAATGAATGAAGTGTGGATGAATAAACGGACCAATGGATGAAGTGTGGATGAATAAACGGACCAATGAATGAATAAAGGAGTGGATGATAGTGACTGGTGTAGACTAGACTCGTGTAGACTAGAAAGAAGACCTACCTGTCCCCTCCAGGGATCGGCTCACCCACAATGGTGATCACCAACCTGGGTATGATCCCTGCTTGGAGAGGCAGCTCGTAGGGTACTGGCTGAAACACACCAAAGAGGATACAACCTAGATTCAATAATTACTCTGTTACCATGACAAAAACACAAATGTATTCATCATTACACTGCCTTATATCAATCCAAAAGCAGGAGGCCTTTCAACAGTAATGGAAAGTAAACATTTAACTTAGTGAGCATGAATAATGTGTAAGAACAAAGAACATGTGTATGAAGCTGACTGACTGAAATGACATTTTGTAACCCAAACAACAATACTAAAACTCTCAGCTGTAAATCACAAACTAGCAAATACATTCTAATTTCATGAAGAAATACAAATCAGTCCTTGTGTAAATGAAAAGGTTTCTCCATAGATAAAAATATCTCCTGATGAGTAATGTAACCCACGTTGCAGAACCTCGCCTACATACTATACTCCGTTGGACAGATGAGTCATCAGCTTCAGGTTCCATGCGGACCTTTTGAAACGTGCTCCGATGTTGGAAAAATGTAAGAGCACACAAAGAAATTATGAATTCTTATTCTCTATGGTATTCGGAAAAAAAACAGCAAAGCTCAATCATTACAACAATGTCAGATTTTTGTTTTGAACAAGACCAAGAAAAAATGTATGGCTACAGAAAAAAGTACAAGCATTAGGCCACCAAATGGTCAGTGTAGTACCCCTCCCTGTGTTGTATCCACCAAGCTGGAAAAACAGGTTGAACTGAACTGACAGAACTTCTGTTAAACAGCCCTTACACTTGTTTGTGGTGTAAGCTGGTGATTTCCCTCCTACATACCATTAGAGAGGCTTTGAGCTTACATCCCCAACAAATGATTTAAACACTGCAGTGCAGAAAAAGAACATAGCACTATGTAAACATTGTTTTTTTCACATTGTTTTTTTTAATATGTATTACTTCATCAATGTTGGCAAACAAACAAGAACAGAATTATTCCCAAAATATATTGAGCTTTATTATAAAGTAGCATACAAAAATTATAATAATATTCTTTGGGAGTGAAATATATAGTGTGAAATTTACAAAAAATATACTTCAAAAGCCCAGGCTATGTATTGCACTTCAGTGAGAGCAAATATTGCGGTGTCCCCCAGGTATAGTCTACTAACTGGTAAAAACAAGATGGTTTATAAAGCTGCCTTCATTTTGTAGTGAACCAAACCATGAGGTGACGGCTGGGTGTGATCAATGACGTCCTCATCCCAATGAAAAGTGTTCATTGCTTTCAAAAGTGTGGTGGGTATGGTGGGTTATGTCTGGGCTGAAAAGACAAGAATACATTATGATGGAACTGCGTATGTGCCATTTAGCCTTGGTAGTGTTGTTATATTTCAGAAAAAAAAAGAAATGACTGATTTTCCAGAAATATCGGTTGGAGTAATCAAAAGGGAATTAACAAATATAAAGAATCTCCAACCAGGATGTCTGGAAAACAAGAAAGGAAATGTATTGAAAGTCCCCTGGAATCTTGCATTTTTTAAACGTTAGTCATTCAGTAGAGTTGTGGAACAACCAAAGCACCCAGTAAGATATAATTTACTCATTGAAGTAGCTTTTAAACAAAGTTAGTGCTAAAAAAAAAAATGCAAGCGTTAGTTCATGAAGGCTGGGACGTGGTAGTTGGAGGGGCTGGGAATGTTAGATACTCTTAATAAAATAATGGGTCTAGTATCGAGCTCTGCAGTAGTGGACGCACACATGTCAGACATGGAGGCCACGTCTCGTCACACTCTAAATACTCCTTTTGGTGGGTCATGTGGCTCTGAGCTCAGCTGAGGTTGTTGGCTGGACAATGTGTTCCTCTCCAGTGCATAAGTACTTGCAAAAAAAAACCATTGTGGTTGAGAGAGCAGTGTGACCCAAGCAACTTGACTAGTTATTCTCTGGAAGTAGTTTGCATTGCTTTTATAGAGGCTTCTAGAAGTGAAAAAAAACATAGAAAGCAACCTAGGACTACAGGATGTTATCCACAGATAGTTGCTGGTTGTACAGTCAGTACAACAGGCGTGTCTGGTTGTGTACAGACAGTACAACGCTGCTCCTGCTTTGCAGTATTTATGATCAGGAAAGACCATAGTTTGAATACAACATCACAAACCTGGCCGGGGAAGAATTGGGGTAATAATATTTGTGATGTTTTCTGACAATGGGCAGGGTCTCTGCTGTTGTTAGATTCAAGGTAAAACAGGTTCCCCCATTGGGTGACTTGACTTGGCTAAGTGGGAGCTTTGGACCAGGGTTGTCAAAGAGCTTGGGTAAGGATGTGAGGTTTGAGTTCCCTGCAGAAATCACCTCAGACCAAGTTAATATGACATGCCTGTCATGCTGTTTCTAAACAACATGTTTAATGTGCTTTAAACACAGGGTGAGCATCCGGTTTGGCAAATTGACACAAATGAGGAAGTGCCTTAAACCTGCATTCTATCTGAATTCCAGCTGGGGGCGATACATCTGGTTGCAAGAGAGCTTGGTTTCTGTAATAGTCTATGAGAATGAGACATAATATACTTGATTTATTACCTCAGTAAACATTTTCATAATGAGTATATGGCCTCAATCAAAAGATTTAAGCATTCTGCAATTTATCATGATGTTCATATTTTTAATTATTGTCTCATTGATTTTAAAATCGGTGATAAAGCAAAGGGACGTTTAGGCCATAGCTATGGCGTTCGGTTGTACGACAAGACACTCAAAGGAGTTGTCAGTTCAGATTTTCCGGTAAGTAACGTAACATTTTGTTTTAAATTTTGTTTTCAATACTGTTTTTCGTTAGCATCCCAATTAATATCCGTTAGCTAGCTAAATTACTTCTCCCTCTTGTCTAAAATCGTACATCCGCAACCAAGATGTCTGTGCCCGTAACGGCAAATTCGATGACCCAAATCAGATCTTCACAGACCAATGGGTGACGTCACACATGGCTCCATCCAGTAATATACAATCTGTGGTTTTAAATTACCTGCAGAGGTAAATCTCTAGCCTGGCCCGTACGTAATTTGTTCGTTCTGCTGAAACGAGGAGCCAAACCGACCCAGACCACGTGAGCTGAGAACCTCTGGTGAGAACCAGGATAGACGAGCACCAGGAAGCAAGGCAAGCAGCAGTGTGTGTTTAAAGTGTGGACACTTACCAGCGCACCGCCTGGAGCCACCTGTCCCCCATATGGTCCCATGGGTCCCTGACCGAAGGAGCCCGGTTGGCCTGGCTGATGGGGGAAGCCTCCACCACCTGCAGGACCCCATGATCCAGAGGGGATGGGAGGGAACGCTCCACCAGAGAACCCAGGGAAGGCAGCTCCCGGACCGCCAGGTCCATACATCCCACCCCCGGGCTGGGCTCCTGGGTAAGGCGCGTTGGGGTACGCTCCTGGAGGTGCTCCAGGACTAGTCTGGAATGGGCCAGATGGGTACTGCATAGGAGCTCCAGGAAACTGGCCAGGTGCACCAGGTCCGGCTGGGTGCTGTCCTGGGGTGCCAGATCCTGCTGGATACTGCCCTGGGGCGCCAGGTCCGGCTGGGTATTGCCCTGGGGCGCCAGGTCCGGCTGGGTATTGCCCTGGGGCGCCAGGTCCGGCTGGGTATTGCCCTGGGGCGCCAGGTCCGGCTGGATATTGCCCTGGGGCGCCAGGTCCGGCTGGGTATTGCCCTGGGGCGCCAGGTCCGGCTGGGTATTGCCCTGGGGCGCCAGGTCCGGCTGGGTATTGCCCTGGGGCGCTAGGTCCGGCTGGGTATTGCCCTGGGGCGCCAGGTCCGGCTGGGTACTGTCCTGGACCTCCACCAGGATGGTACTGCCCAGGGTACTGCCCTGGGGCACCATGTCCGGCTGGGTATTGCCCTGGCACCCCTGAACCAGGAGGGAACCCACCAGGGGCAGAGGGAGCTCCAGGATATTGTCCAGGTGCTCCAGGACCAGAGGAGAAGTGTCCCTGGTTCCCTGGCCCATGCCCTGGGGCACCTGGACCAGACTGTGGGGCTCCGGGGTATCCTGCAGGAGCAGAGGGCTGTGTGGGAGCTCCGGGGGCTGAACCAGGCCAACCTGGATTGGTGGGTGGAGGGGCGTTGGAGGCAGCAGGGTTGGTGTTACCCGCCTTGGTCGCCTGGCCAGGGACATCGTCCGATATGGCATCAGCCAGCTAAAAGCCACAAAACAGTTTGTTACAACATTTTACTGGTCACCCCAAATGTAGAGGCAGGTAATGTGTCCCATAATAAAAAATATGCTTAATAATATACATGTATGATATGAGATTAGTTAATTATCTTAAAAGTTTTGGGATTTGCACAGGTGCATTACTTCTATGATCCAAGCTAGCTAAACAGCTAAAACCGGTTTGGAAAATCTGCATTCTCAGGGCTACGCATCTTGTATAGTTTTGCATTTTTTATATCTTAGTTGCATTGATAAATCAATGCGGTACTTCCTGTCGCACAATGCTCTGAATAAATAAAATTGTTGTATAGTAACTCAGGCATTGAACAAGTATATCAACACTTCGGAAAACAATTGAGTTTCAGTCTCTTTAGCTTACATTACAGTCCCAGTACCCCGTGCAAATGTGCCAAAGATATTGACAATGACAAGGAGTGGCACATTTTCAAATTTTAGCAAACGAGACTAACATGTAGAGTTAATTGATGCTGCAAAATTTTGTATATCAGGCTTATATAACTGCTCAATGGCACATCTATTTAGCCAACCTGTTTTTGCGTCACATCACATTGCTTGCTGAACCAGGAATTGTTCTCCAGTAGATATGCACAGATATGCACAGGAGGAGAGTACATTTCCCAGCCAACAACCAAGGTGGAGCTAGCAGGCCCCCAAAATACTACAGAGTTGCCAGAGCACGATGAGACATGGTAGCTCTGACCAACATCCACTCATCCACCCAGGGAAGCACTGAAATTATTTGCGCCCCTCTCTGTGTGACCCCCACCAATCTGTATGCCATGACCAAATTTCAAACTCCAGGCCACAATATCATAGCTTTACTGCAAGGCAGTCATTTTTACTACTAAGCAACTCCAGTTCCCCATTCTTCAACAACATTCACTAAAACAATTACTTGCCTAAATAAGAAATGCATGAATAAAAAACAATATTGATGTGTGTGGCTAACTTACTGAGAAATCCATGTCCTGAAGAGAAGCTGATGAGGAAAAAATAAAAGTTAGGTCTGAAGTGTATACAGAATGACAAGTGGAAATAGCCTAGTTTAGGGATGCTCATATTGACCGTTTAACCGTTAACCGAAACTAAAACGTTTGACCGATTAATACTACCAGTTAAACGGTTAAGAAGTATTTTTTATTCTTTACGTATATGTAGCCTATGTTAGTTAAATCACGTGGCGCGTTGACACGCGCAACCAGAGCCTGGCGCTTCGTTTTGAAAGGTGGGGAGATGTAGGTAATGAGCAGCGAAATATACCGGTTGTCTGTTTTGCATCTGCAACGTGTTCTTCATTTAAAATGACAAGCCTTGAACATTTATGGTGACTGTGATATTAACTTGCACTTTCATTTTTTCATGTACAGAAACGTATAACGCTATCGTATTGGGAAGCATATATTACTTTTGGCTATAATTCATCATGCTCCTCCATATAGCCGACAAAATGAGGTTACCTTCAAAACAACACACAGTGATTGACAACAAGCATTTTATTTTCGGAGAGGACCGTAATGGTAATTTCAATTAAATGGGAGCGCTCGGCTGTTATTGTATAGTTAGTAACATAACGCATAGCAAGCGTTATCAACATTTTGTTTTGTGTTAATGAAATATAGCCCTTATTTGCAATAGGCCTCCTGTAAGCAACAACCTTGTTCCAGATTGTCACCGAGTGTTCTCATTCTATAATTTGACAACTCGGTAAACACTGCATCAAGGCTACTAAAATTTGTCGCAGACGTTTTCACTTTCTGTTTTAAATCAAAGGAAAGTAGCCTTGATGTCCTTTGACTGAAAACAGAAAGTGAAAACGCCTGCGACGAATTTTCTGCGACAATATTTTGGTTGGTGTGGACTTTACGTGTGTGAAAATGAAAGTGAAACCAAACATCGACACATCTTTATGAAACGAACTAGTTTCATCGTATCGTTTAGTGTGGACTTTGCCCCCGAGTGAACTTGTACGCAAAGCTGGGGCACCCGGCATCTGTTGTTGATCTGTTCTGTATGCTGTTTAGACATTAAAACAAATCCGTGAAAAAAAATGTTTGTATATTTAACGGGTTACAGACACTCGTCAATTTAATTTTCTATTTAAAGCCAATTGAATCTTATAATCTTATCAGTTAACGGTTAATAATCGGTTAACGAGTTCCGGTTGTCGGTCAGGAAAATTACCCGAAATGAGCATCCCTAGCCTAGTTAGGTACAGTTTCATTCCAGAATAAAGCAAACATCAGTTTTGTATCTAAATACGATACCATTATAACAGCTTTCATAAAAGATTGTAAGATGAAAATAATGCAAGGTAAGTCTAGTCTATATTTGATAGCACTTATTCTTGTGAAAATCCAAAACTAAAAATAATCCTATTATATGGACAATGATGGAATATGCCATCTCAATCCCTACTCTAGAATCTTAAAAATTGAGAAAAACTGCTTTCAGTTGGTCCCAACATTGCTAATATCAGAAAGTCGGACTGTCTTCGCCACAGCAGCTCCTTCCAAACAATCACACCCATTTATGCGTCTCTCTGATCAGCTTGAACTATTGTATCAAGGCCACTGGGCCTGTCCAGGAATCGGTAAAGGCTCTGTGATTGGAATTTATATATGGCTTCTACCTGTGTGAAAAAAACTGGTTTCAATATACTTTTAAGGTTTTATATTGTAGCCAATTTACTTAAGCGTTTCCTTTATCTTGGTTGTTACCTGTAATTAAGAAAGTTAACTAACTTTCAAATCTACATAACCCTTTGTATCCAGCTGGATTACTATCTGTATAGTTTAAGCACTACAGACAGACACACACACAGACAGACACACACACAGACAGACACACACACAGACAGACACACACACACAGACAGACACACACACAGACAGACACACACACAGACAGACACACACACAGACAGACACACACACACAGACAGACACACACACAGACAGACAGACACACACACAGACAGACACACACACAGACAGACACACACACAGACAGACACACACACACACACAGACACACACACACAGACACACACACACAGACACACACACAGACAGACACACACAGACACACACACAGACAGACACACACAGACACACACAGACCTAGGTAGCTGTATGACTGCTGCAGTGCTGGCTACATGTACAGTTAGCTAGTTAGCAAACATTAGCTAGCTAGCTAGCTTGCTAGCTGACAGGCTGATTAGACATACTTATGATGGTCAACGATCAAAGCAGGCTTTATAAGTATGTTAGTTAGTTCAACATTACCTCGACAAATGAGGGACGTCAGTCAACCAAATCTAAAGTTAAAAACAACAAGTTTTCCAGTTGATAGATTAAAAACTCGACCAAACTCCTGAAAGCAGATCACTGTCTGTACTCACACGCCTGGAGTATGACGTAAAGGGGCGGGACCAAAGACATATGGGTGCGTTCCACACTCAGCTGTTTTCTTTGACTGCAAATCGGCAATAAAAAAATTAAATCAAACTTAAAACAATAAAACATGCTTCTACATTTATCATTTAGCAATCATTCACTTCACTATAATTACACTCTTTTTGTATATCTTGACACGAAAGCATGCCTAAAACTGTATTTTAATTATTGTTGTCCCGGGGCGATTGGTCCGATCAGTGTCACCAGATGATGTGGGAAAAAAATGCCTTTCCGTATTACTGCCCTCCTTCGGCCTAGACAGCGACACTGAGTCTGCGTTTCAGGGAAAATGGTAAGTTTCTTAGCTTTGGAAAACAAAAAACCTAATTAGATGTAGTTAGGTAGACTCCTTTTAACATAACACCCGTTTACTGTAGTCTGTCTGTATAATCGCGTCTTTATTTCGAAAGATCTTCGCTTTCTGTAGAATGTTTTTAAATGCTGTCCCACCCAGCTGGTTGAGATGTGCTGCAACATGTCACGAGATGGAACATAGCTAAGTAGATACCTGGTTAACTAACCGCAGACATGAAATTCAATGTTTTTCCTTCAATAAGTTAGATAATTCGACATTGTCAAAGTGCAATGCCTAGGTTTATGTATGAGATTGTACAGTATGCGCCAGGTGCTTATAATACAAGGCAGTTAGCTTCCCATTTCCTGGTGTTAGCCAGTACCAAGCTAGCTAAACATGTATAACACAGGTGAAACCGGTTTGGGAAATCTGCATTCTCAGGGCTGCGCATCTTGGATAGTTTTGCATTTTTAATATCTTAGTTGCATTGATGAATCAAAGGTAATTCCTGTCGCACAATGGTCTGATTAAATCAGTTGTATAGTAACTCAGGCATTGAACAAGTATATCAACACTTCGGAAAACAATTGAGTTTCAGTCTCTTTAGCTTACATTACAGTCCCAGTACCCCATGCAAATGTGCCAAAGATATTGACAATGACAAGGAGTGTTACATTTTCAAATTTTAAGCAAATGAGACTAACATGTAGAGTTGATTGCTGCTGCAATATTTTGTATATCAGGCTTCTATAACTGCTCAATGGCTATTATTCACAAGTACTGTAGATGGAATATGCATATTGACCTGTGAATTTAATTATTTCAGATACCTTCTGTAGTATATTTTCAAAAGCTGCTCAGGTTTTAGATTTAAACTTCATACAAAATAGACCCTTTTCCGAATGTAGTGCATAGACCAGGCCCATTTGTTGGCATGTTGAGCTACATGGTTTTCCAGGAAGGTTTTGATTGCAACAAATTTTGCTGCATCATTAAAAGGCCAGGGTATGAATTGTGCTCGCAGATGCCTGTGGAGTAGGATGGTGCATTTGGGTACCAGGGGCTGAATTGGCGGGTCAGTAATCAATATTGTCATGTAAGAGCGACTCCTTGTGGCGGCTTCAGCCCCTGTGAGCTCATTCACAGAGAAGGCCAGAGAGTGTGTTAGTAATCTGTATTCCTGTACTTATATTGAATAAGCTTGTCAGAGTAGGATTGCAGATCCAGTCTATAACTTTGTATATGATTTTAATATATTTTATTCCTTCACCCTTTTTTCTCCCTTCCTAATTTATCATGTCAGTTGTTATTGTCAACCCCTCTCAGGTAGGGGATGATCATATCAATTAGAAATGTCCTCCAATCATGTCGCCAAGGTTGTCCAATTCTTGTAACACTGTTGGTTCAACAGGGAAGACTTAAGTCGGTACATATGTAGGAGGAATTACACATTTGCAAACTATACATCTGTGGTTGAATTCACAGTCATCTGAACCTTGTCCACCATGACACAGTTGAACTAGACCAAAGACGCCATACCAGTAAATACATAAAGTACATACACACAGAGTGCATACACAAAGTACATATAGCCCGGGTACCCCCTTTCTATGTCTGCTCATTCTGTATAAGTACCTGGATGAGTCCTCTGACTCTGACTAAGGGTCCCTGATCAAGTTCTCTCCATTTCTTATAGAGTGAATCACTGGTTGTTTGTGATGTTGATGAAGATTTAGTTAGAAAGCTGCGTGAGTTTCGCTTCCGGAAGGCAACTAACAATGCTGCTATCATAAGTGAGTATCCTAATCGTAAACTACTAGGTCACTGTTTTTGGTGACAAATGAGCACTTTGAACAGGAAATGCATTTTTGCTGAAACTTTTTGTTTCTATCTCGTAGTGAAGATTGACAAGGACAGGCAGCTGGTCATCCTTGATGAAGAACATCAGGTTTGTTTTTCAGAACTGCTTGTTATATGTTTTCCATCTGTATGGCCAGGATTTTGCGACATCAAAGGTGTCAGATGTTTGTCGAGGGGTGTTGGCGGAGCTGGCGACATATATGTAGCAGGGTTGGTGGGGAAAAATTGGACAAGAACAATTGTGAGGGGAAAAAATTGGGAAAATTGTGAAACAAATTGATAGATGTTATTTACCAGCAATGGAGACCTAATGTTGAATTTTAAAGCGTGAACCCTTCACTTTCAGCTTTAAACCTATATTACCTTATTTTATCCAAGGATATGTCTCCCGATGATCTGAAGGACGAACTTCCTGAAAGACAGCCAAGATATCCTTTGTTCACATGAATGCTTCAACGTTACTAAGGTTGTCTCTGACTTTCTAATCTCCAGTAGACTCTGTATGTAAATTCTGACCAAATTAGGCTAGATTTTTGCTTTACAGTTTCAGAGATGAATCTGTGGTCACTTTTTACCAGAAAATTTGTACTTAACCTTCTGCACATTTGTGGTGTATAGCTACAAGTATGAACACAGTGATGGACGAGTTTCTTACCCTCTCTGTTTCATCTTCTCAAGTCCAGTGGGTAAGATGCAGTCCATGTATCAACTTTCTGCAGAAACATGTCTGCAGATAACATCACATTTTGGGCCCATTTCATAAAAGATGTATTGCCTTAAAGACATTACTAATGTTTAAAATATTTACATAAAATTGCTAACATTTTCTACAATTCACATGAAATACACTACGGATGTTTACAATTTACATCGAAGACAATGCTAATTGTTGCAATTCGTGTTGAAGTCATTACAACCATTTTTTATTTTATTTCACCTTTTATTACATCAGGTAGGCCGATTTTAAGAAACAATTCATATTTGCAATGGCAACCTGGCCCAAAATAAAGCATTAAACTGCAAGACAACAAAGTTACATATGAAAATACAAAGTACAAAATGCAGGATACTCAAAAGTATTCAATAGAAATCTATATACAGTTTTTGTGAGGTCTTTTTAGAGAAAAAGGTTTATAGGTATGCAGATGTGACAGAGCAATAACAATGGATCAGAACACTAGAGGATAACTGTGCAAATGATAGAGTGCAAAATAACATACAAAAATAACAGTGCAAATGATAATGAGAAAATAGGCCATGGGGTGTTAAAGACACTGTGGCTTAAATGTGCAAAGACACGGTGCAAAAATCCGGTAGGAGATGATGGCAAGTGAGGCAAACATTCTTGATAGTTCTGTGTTACCGTACATTCGTGTTAGGACACACCTACCGTATTATGGGTTGAAGGAGACACAACTCCATTTCCCATAATTCCCATCTTTACTTTTAGGATGTAAACCTGAACAGCAGATGATGTACGCAGGAAGCAAGAACAAACTGGTCCAAACGGTCCAGTTGACCAAGGTTAGTTTGTTCACTGTTTCTTTCTCAATTGTATCTCAACAATATTCTGAACTCTTCTGATTACACTCAAAATATTTTTGGGAAACAACTCTGTAGTTTTTGTAATCTACAAAACACCATTTTAAGAAAAAGTAAATGCATAGGGATTAGTCTGTCTTTTTATCTAGAGTTGTATACTTCCAATCAACACTGTAGTTTACTTCTAAACTATTCTGTATAACTCAAGATCAAAATGCATTTCACCATGAACAGCAAAGTTGAGGGAAAACATGTTTTCAAATACTGATACCAGGGTGACACCATGTTGTTGTTTGAAATTAATAGTTTCTCTGTTTAGCTGTTTATTATCACAGAGTCACTGGAATGTTTGTGTCAATTACGTTAGAACCGGATAACATACTGGCCATTTTACAGGAAATAAAGATTTAATTCATTTAATTATAACTAATAATTGTAATAAAGTGTCTAGTTTTGTTCAAATACGTTCTTTCTGTGATTTGCTTCTATCAATCTTGTAAAAATAGTTCTAAGTTATACATGTGGTTGCCTCAAGTCACCTCGATAACTTGACATGACTGTTCCTACTAATAACCTGACGTGTATCTTCTGTCCCTAATTCCTACCAGGTCTTTGAGATCCGGAACACAGAGGATTTGACCGAAGAGTGGTTGAGGGAGAAGCTCGGGTTCTTCGGTTAAGTAGCTCGTACCAATCCAAAGGACTGGAATGTCTAGAGTAGAATTAAGACCACATATACAGCCTGCGTTGTCCATCACCTGGGGAAAAAAACCATTGCTTTCATATTCCATCTCCTATGTACTTTTCCCTGTACAATCATGCTGTCTGCCTCAACATGTGCCAGTTAACTGTGTCTTCACAATATTAATTACCACTCATTCTGAGCTAGGTGCTGTGCCCCCCCCAGGGTTGGGGAGTTATGGATAACAAGTAATCTGAATTTTAAAAAGTAACCTGCCCAACCCTGCATCTTTTCCCATAGGACAAAACCAAGGGAAATTTGAATGCATTGCTATGGTGGCAGTTGGTTTTGAGATTTGAATTTTGCTTGTTTAGTTTACTTGATTTTGATTTAATAAGTTTTAGATTATAAACATTTTTTGTTCTTTTTTAACGGAATGTTTTAATGTATTCAAAGATCTGTGTGATCAGAGGGGAGCTATGATTTAGGGAAACTGTTTATTATCAAGGCGTACAACTTGTGGGAGGAGTCTGTGTACTGTACAAACAACAATCTAGCCTGCCTTCTAGTATGTTTTGTGCTAACATTCCACTCTTTTTTTTGTCATATTTGACACAATGTACAAGGGGAGGATAATAGCAGAATAATGACTAGTGCAAAATAAGTCTGTTTTTCAGTCTAACCAAGAATCTTTTTTGATTCTATATACATCGTAAAGACAAAAGTGCCATTAGGTTTGGAAGCACTCTGACTGTCTGCACAATTGTAGCCGTACATTGAATTTGGATGTAAAATGTATGTTGTGAGTTTCCTCTTTCTGTTTGAACACATTTCCTTTTCAGAACCATCATTCACTGACCATATTTAGAACACTCCAAATATCAGAAGAATCTACAAAACACTAAAAAACTAAGTCTGAAGAAGAACAATAATTGATCATTGTAGTTGTCTGGAGAAAAGGGAATAATGAATATAAATGCCTTTGGTTGACCGATAAAGTTTTAGGAATCTGTATTTAACATCGACCTTCAGACTCACAGTATTTGTGAGTGAACTTAAAAGCACAGTTGAATATATATGCTAATCATTGTCTGCACATTGAGTAACAGTCTACTTCTTACTGACTTAAAGGATGCCTCCCAAATGGAACACTATTTCCTATACATTATGTTCAAAAGTAGTGCACATGGGATATAATGGGCTATTTGGGACAATAACTGTTTAATAACTTTGAACCTTGTCCTGCAAGGTGCAGCTTAAACAATTATTCTAAAGCTGTTCACTAATACATTCCTTTTATTGGGTTTATGAATGGTTTCTTACATGTGATTTAAATTAAGTTGCTGGATTCTTAATATATATGGCCAGGAAAACAGCCTTTTTATATATTGAAGAGTATTGGATATAAAACTAAAAAGCAGCATGTCAGACAATGCTTAAACACTATCAATCACTGGAAGAAATATCTTACCACAGGTCAATAACCTGGATAAACAAAAGTGAGTTGTTATTGTGGGAGATGAAAGATAATTCATGAATGATTATTACACTCCATATGTAGGCGGGAGTACAATAGACAATTTGCTTTTAAATAAGCACATAAACACTTGAATATTCGTAGCGTTTCATTGGACAATGTTGTATTTCAAGATTCTCTAAGGAACAAAGATAACATTTCTAAAGGTCATAAACAAAACAAAAATGATTACCTATTTTATGTGTCTTGTTATCTGCTGAAACTTGACAGTGAAAAGCATAACAATACTACAGCTTTTAAAAATCTCACCTCATAGTTTCTATGTATTAACATACTGATGTACTGTAATAGATTCTGAATAGTGCAATCAGCTGGATGTCAATGTGAAAACTTAAAATGACTTAACTTGTTTTTACTGTTTGTCCTTTTTTGAAAATGCTTAAAAAGCTTCTATTAAAAACAACTTAGATGTGGAAAAGCTAAATTTAAATTGTAAATACAAGTGCATGCATTTATCGGTGTGTTGTTGTCATACAGTTTGTTTCATGATCCCTGAATATTGTCCAAGGCTAGAAAGTCTGATTTCACAGCATGTTCTTTGTTTTACTAGTGAATGTACATCCTTTAATAATGAACTCCCAAATCGGCTTCCTTTGAAGGACGTAAGCAATAAGTGACAACACAGGCCTGAACTGAGGGAGATACTGAATGTGATTGTGTTCTAAATGACACCCATATCCACTTAGTAGTGCACTACTTGTGACCTGTTCTGTGTTGAATAAAGTGCACCATGAAAGCAACATGCTGCCATTTTGAAAGCAACCATATTCTCTGGGATGAATGTTTAGAAACATTTGGCCTATTACATGTTATTACATGTTATTGCTTATGCTGAATTTATGTATTTTATCCTTCTGTACTTTTTCAGATCCACATCTTTCTATAATTCTTAACAGCATCTGAAATTTAAGATATTCAGTGTTAAACCCAATGTGTCAGTAAAACTTGTGAAATATTTGTATTTTTCCATGCTTTATACAGTTATCCCAATAAAAACAAATATGTTTAGTGTAGTGTTGTACACTCTATTTTTTCCGAAGGGGTGGCTAAAATATTTGACATCTAAAAATATATTAATATCAAGGACATGGTAAGGAGTACGGCCACCTTGGAATGCTGTGATACAAGTTCTGATCTGTGTGTAGTGGGATATTGTACCATTCTGAACTGTGTGTATTTAATTTAATTTTTAATTTAACCAGGTAAGTTGACTAAGAACAATTTCTTATTTACAGCAACAACCTGGGAGCAATTAGGGTAAAGTGTCATCATTCTTCAAGAAGAAAAGCTTCCAGTTCTTTCAGGCTTGAACCACTATCATAACCAACCACGCCACACGGACCCCCTCAACTGTCAGTTTCGAATCATTTATCTGTTTCTTTGACTGATGATCTGAAAACTCAAATGTCACAATACTAATTGTCAGATGTTTTTGAAAGCAGAAATATACTCACAGAATTGGTAGTACACCTAATGTTATAGCTGTAGACACATGTACTTGTAATTACAGGATAAATCCTTTTGCATATAGTGACTGTTATTTTATCCATACTCAGCACATCTAACATTCTTATAATATTTGTATGTTTTTATTTGGAAAATTCAACCCATCAAACAGGCATACAATATTACATTAACATAACATTTGTCATATAAATCGGGCAGAGAATTGAAAAATAGAAAACAAACATAGTATACAGTTGTGCTCAAATGTTTGCATACCCTGGAGTATTGGTAATACAGGTCCTTCTCAAGAAATTAGCATATTGTGATAAAGTTCATTATTTTACATAATGTAATGATAAAAATTAAACTTTCATATATTTTAGATTCATTGCACACCAACTGAAATATTTCAGGTCATTTATTGTTTTAATACTGATGATTTTGGCATACAGCTCATGAAAACCCAAAATTCCTATCTCAAAGAATTAGCA
>JACXGM010011570.1:0-18554 GCA_016801145.1 Umbra pygmaea | reverse complement strand
TGCAAGAATATTCAAATAAACTGTGACTATAATATCAGTATAGATGCAGTATAGTCCTCCACTGAGGACCTTCATTTTTAATATTATACTCTTCAAAGAAATGGAGCTAAGTAGAACCATACAGGGTTCTTCGGTTTTCCCCCATAGGGGAACCACTTTCGGTGCTAGGTAAAACCATTGACTGTATACACTACTTGATGGAACATGTGTGACGTCACCTGTTGTTTTGTGGAGATCTGATTTGAGTCATCAAGATGGCTGTTACCGTCGCAGCTATCTTGGTTGTAGATGAGACCATTTTAGTCGAGAGGGTATCTAACAAAACTGTTGGCTAACATAAAACAGTATTAAAACAAAATGTAACGTTACTTGGCTGAAAAACTGAACTGCGGACTCCTTTGAATGTCTTGTTGTACAACCGAATGCTGAACAAGACATTATTAGACCAAAGTGACACAGTCACTACATAGCCACGCCCTAAAACATGATTTTAAAATTGGCTTTAATGACAATTTTAAAATCATTCTGTATTGCAGAAGACAAAACACTAGCAATTGAGACCATAAACTCATTATGAAAATGATTACTGAGGTAATACATCAAGTGAGAAGTGGCTCATTTTCTCATAGACTTCTACAGAAACCAACCTCCTTTTGCAACTGCACTTGTCCCCCCCAGCTGGAATTCAGATAGAATGCAGGTTTAAGGCACTTTGCATTTGCATCACTTTGCCAAACCGGATGCTAGCCCTGTGTGTTCCGTTGCAAGGAATGATGGGTTATTTGTCCATGTGTGTTCATCACTGCTGGAGATATCGAGTATCATCATGACAATAGTGCTTGTGACTTGGTGATTAGGTACTGTGGGTCTCCAGGGCCCAGCCAACGGATACAGATGCTTTCCAAAACAGCACATTCCTATGATATACATACAGCTCTGGAAAAGCAATTGTTTCTTAAATTAACTCCCGTGAATACCTCTAGAACAGTGGTCCTCAAACCCTTCCATGGAGGGCCTAGTGTATGCAGGTTTCGCTTTTACCTTGTACAAGCCTGATGGAGTTCCTCACTAATTGGTTAGTATCTCCCCTCACCTGGCAATCTAGGTCCTAATTATGCTCTAATTGAAGGGAAAGACCAAAAACCAGCATACACTAGGCCCTCCATGGAAGGGTTTGAGGACCACTGCTCTAAAATGTGATCAAGAGGAAGATGGATGGTCACAAATGCTCAAACAAAGCAAAGTTTTGCATCAGGAGTGGCATAAAGTCACCCAACATCAATGTAAAAGACTGTTGGAGAGCATGCCAAGATGCATGCATGAAAGCCAATTATTTTTTTTATACAATTATTATTCCACCAAATATTGATTGCTGTACTCTTCCTAAATTTAGTAACATTACTATTGTGTTGATTATTTTCTTTGCATTATTCCAGTTCTGATAAAACTGCATCTTTATTGTTATTTTGACCATGTCTGCAAATAAATGCTTTGAATGACAATATTTGAATTTAAAATTAGGGAGATAGTTTGTCCGTAGTTTATGAAATAATTCCAACATTTTCATTTTACAAAAACACATGTATTAGTAGAAAAACCATAGATACTTTTGATTTTGAAGTGATATTTTATTTTTTCCAGAGGTTTGAATAAAAAACATAAGGCGAGTATATGTGTATCATGGATTTTATGTACCTTACATCATAGTAGTTATATTAATTTAGCAACCAAAATGATCCTGTGGCTGGCTAAGGACAGTATTAAATTAAAACACAATAACAAAACCGCAGTATCAGCATTTGAAGTAGTTTTTCAAGTATAGGCAATTAGGCATTAAAAAGCATAATGCCGGACTTGAAAAATATCAAGATGTTTGTTACCTGTGTGAAAACAGAGATACTAAAATAAAGGTGATGGCCAAGCAACCAATCACATTTATGTTGTTAAGCAATTGCTTTCATAGTATATATTAGCCACAATGCACGTTGGAACCAATTGACCATGTATATGTATGAAACAAATGCATGTGTGAATCTATATTGACAATGTATATTTATTGAAACCAATGCACCATGTGAATCAATGGTAAGGTGGTTTTCCATGTCCTCTTAAATATCTGTCTAAAGGACAGGAGACAGTGATGAAAATGTGAACTGCCTTGAAGTATATAATTCGGATGGCAGTGTTGTGCTTTCAGGAAATGTCAACAAAATACTTTTGCCTCAATTCTACCCCAGAACCTTTCCCCAGGAACTAAGGAGGTCGGGGTGTACAGTAGTTGTTCTGTTTCGACCGCAGGGACCAGCTATAGGGAATAAATAAAGTTCAAGGTATATTTTTTCCAGGCTAAAAAGTACCTTGTCATAACGATATAGACGGATTAATGTGTTCTAGACAAATATGTCCCTATTTATAACCATTCATGGTGGTCTTTGGACTGCTTTGCTTAAAATTAATCTTTAGGTTTGAGAAGGGATTTTAATTTGGGCAAATGTAGTATCCTACGTATTGTGATATAATGTAGACAGATGCTTTTCAAGATGTCCATAAAAAACATACCACTATACTTTGTTTCCTTTCTTCCTCATCTTTCCTCTTCTTTCTAAACTGTGAACCGGACGGCTTTGATCGTTTCATAGTAGCCTCCTTACAGAACGGCAGACAGAAATGTGCAACAATGAACTGTCAACAGGCGTTCGACATTGCCGTCAGTGCACACACCTGTCCTGTGCCAACACTGTCTCTTGAGTCATCAATATTATGTCTCTCATAACAAATAAATAAGTCTGGAGTTTTATTTTTAGAATCATTAATATAAAAATACATGAAGATTGATTTCCCCCATATGAATTATAAATACATTTTTCAAGGGTGGTGAGGGGGAGAGGTGGCGCCCTATCGGTAGCCCCAAGCAGATGGCGCCCTAGGCAACTGCCTAGGTAGCTTATGCCTAGAAACGCCCCTGAATCTGTCCTTGCTGCTTTCACTTCCTCTCTGTCTGTTGCTAAAGCCACTTTCTATTGCTCAACATTTCAACTTACATACCCCAACCCCGGGAAACTCTTTTCAACTTTCTCTTCTCTCCTTAACCCCCCACCTCCTCCCCCGCCATATTCCTCTCTGCTGATGACTTTGTCAACCATTTTCTAAACAAGGTTGATGACATCCGTAACTCCTTCACACAACCCTGTGTGTCTATTGTTCGCTACAAACCTGCCCATGCACTTATTGATTTCTCCCCTCCCACCAGATGACATCATGCAGCTAGTGAGATCCAGCCACCCAACAACATGCCTACTGGAAACCAATTCCCCCCTCCCTCCTGCAGAACATCTCATCAACTCATCACTTCCTATCGGATGTGTCCCGACATACTTTAAGATAGCAAGAGTAGGTCCCCTCCTAAAGAAACCAACATCAGACTGGTATTAATCCTGTCTTTTCAGTCCAAGACAATTAAGCATGCATTCTCCAAACAACTCTCCAGTTACCTCACTCAGAACGATCTTCTTGACCTTAACCATTCACGCTTTGGACCAGCAGTCTGCTGCAGAGTTTCTACAAGTGCTCACTGGGTCACATCACAAGCTGGACTTGGATAAACAGCTGACTCTGTAACAACTGGGTCAATGGACACCACTAGACTCAGGACTCTCCCTCTCTCTGACACATTGCCACAAATTCCTGTATTGGATTTTAGCTTGTACATTTTTTATTTTATATGATCTCAGTTCCGTACTTTTATATTTTTCTTGTTTTTATTTCTATTCCTTACTACTGCACATATCTGAAAATTGCTGCTGTGACACCTGCATATAGGGGAAAAATACAGTCCTATATTATCTTATTTGGACGCCAACTATAACTATTATAATTCAGTTATAATTATGCAGTTCATAGTTTGTTCAGAATCTGAATTTGTTGAGACAACAAAAATGATTTGTATTTGAATTATAATAAAAGTGAAAAAAAATTTAACAAATACTGTTTAGTTTTTCCTCATTATGCTTCAGATTATAACAAAATGTTAAAATAAGTGTTCTTATAAACCATTGTTACAATGAAAGGTTCCCATGTTTTGAAATCTGGTCTCCCAGACAATGGTCGCCTTCGCCAACCGCTCAACCAAACCATGCCTCAGCTCCATCATGACACACAGATCTTGATGATATCACCTCACTACAAGTCTTGAACTGTGAAATTTAATTTCACACGAGACAAGGTTACATTTCATCCAAGACAATGTTTTATCTTTCTTTTTTTGAGAAGCACATTATAATATGGGGCCTTTAATAGTATTGTTATGAAAAAGAAAATTACAGCTCCACAGTAACTATAAGCAGCGATACTGTGGAAATTGTGGAAATGAGAGATGAGCAGCTTCTTTCTGACTATAATTCATGCTACACCTCTGCGGTGATACAATTTCTGAATTTCAAAGCAGTGGATGAAATCTTATCATTGAATTCTTCACAAAAGTCACATTATTTTTGTTGTTGCTTTTAATACGAAGCAGCACAATCAGGAAATGTTAGGTCTTAATCAGCAGTAACTTTACAAGACTAGTATACGCAAACAGAAAACATAAAATTAAGATATAGAAACTAAAATCAGAGATTCAGTTATAAGCTACAAACATACTGCAATTTTTTTAAACTAAAAACATCTTTCTCTCCTGCATAGGTCCTGGTGCCCGTCAAGACATCCTTATGCTTGCACACAGACAGTAGCCAACACTTTTTAATAGGCCTTTTTCAAATCAAACTATCTATTGTTGAAACTGGGTAAACAAAATTTCCAGTCTGTAATAACAGCATTGACAATTAATGTTTCACAAGTTTATTTCCACCTATTTAACATTGCCAAAAAATTATTTGGACTATGTGTTATGAATTATAGATGTTGAGTCCATAACATAAAAATAATTAAAATGGAGAAGAGCTACAGAGAAGTTATGAGGTTAGAAGTTATAAATTAAAATGGAGAAGTTATTAGGTTTAAGATTTGTCTTAGTTCATTTACATGTTATTGATTGTTAATCTGTATATGCATTACAGACTACTGTGTTACCCAGCCCTAAATCACATTAAATACGTTCTGAACTATTTAGTAAAACCGAAATATGTCAAATATGAACGTATGAGAGGGTCAATTACGTTTGTAGGGAACTAAATTGAACACTCGATTAACGTTCAAATATGAACATATGAAGATCATGACGTAGCATGTAAATAGCATATTTTTTGCTAGGGCGGAGGTCGGGGATGGTGGATGGGCGTATAAATCTGCGACTTGCATGCTAGTGTTCGCGAGTTCAAATCCAGACCGGCACTTTGTGTGTGTTTTGTTCTACATTGCTTGCGTCATGCAGACAGGCGATTGTCGGTTTTTGTAATGTTAACCCTAACCTTAATTCTAACCTTAACCTCAGTAACGTCATTTCTAACCTTAACCATTAGTAACCTCATGCCTAACCTTAACCATTAGTATCCTCCTACCTAACCATAACTGTGAATGTTGCAATATAATTTCGAACGCTATGGAATGTATGTAATGTTCTCCCATAAATCCGCTAAACGAAATGTACCAGAGGAACGTAATTGAAGTCCAAATATAGCCTAATAACAAAATGTGCAGTTCAAACGTAAAAACACCCTAAATATGTTGGCATATAACATAATTTAGGTTTTCAAAATAGTTTCCTGAGAACGTAATTTGGGAGATTTACGGTTAGTGTTACCACACTTTCTACCTTCATAAAAAAGTGTCACTATCATTATCAGCTGAACGAAAATATAGCATTTACCGGGAGGAGATTTTAAGTAGTCGTTTTCATTAGCTGATTAATTTATATAAGCTGTAACACAGAAGTTAATAGGTTGGAGATGCTCCATTTGACACTAACTCTACACCCAGCAATTGGACTTCAAAGTACAGAGTACTGTGTCAGTGATCGGAAATTAATCCAATGACACCATCAAGGCAAAACTCCAGTTTTTAGGTGCTCCAATAATGTTACTGAGCTGGAGTCATCACTGTTTAAATGTAGCCAACACACAAACATAGGCACGCACTTGAATTTAAACGTGTTACCTTCATCACGTTTAACAGCTTTTACATGTTTTTGTGTATTTTTGTCTGATGAAAGGTCATGGAATGAAAGGTAGGGATGTTTATTTTCTTTATTACAACACAAAGGCACACTACATTCACTTTTGCCCTTGATCTCCTACATTATATTTTACCCCAGTGTACACAGCTTATAACGCTAGTAGCACAAAAAAAGTAAGTTTACCCATCTATGACACCTTCCGTTGCTAGAAATGCGAAGTATGAAAAAGGCCTATTAGTCACCACATTCCTAATGTTTGACATATGTACACAAACACAAGACAACGAGGAGGTTGCTGTATCCACAACTTCCAGCGCCTGCCTTAGTAATAATGCTAGCTCTGGTTTTGCCGCCATAGCTAGCATTAGTTGCAGCAGGATTTGTCCAGGCAGAGTACATCCATGAGGCAGAGCATTGCCACAGTGGTGCCTCAGTTTGTACTTCCTCATGACTTTACTCATATATACCGCTTTGCCAAACTAAGTGTGCTTCTTAGCAGTCAGCTCCCCCTACTGTCCATAAGGTGCCTCTGCACCCCTTTCGTTTCAGACCCTCCCACCAGGCTTTGGGCCACACCTTCTCATTTACATACACTTTTGAAATGCCAAACGCTAAATCCAAATGGAAATGCCAAACGCTAAATCCAAATGGAAAAGGTGAATCTTAAAAAGTCAAAAAATTGCCAAATGTAAATTTCAATTTTTTTATGTACAAAGGCTCAAACTAAACTATTTATTTTTAAAAATTAATTATGGCTTGATTTTTTTTGTAGCATAGTAAAATAATCATATTTTTTATTTGATCTTGCTTCGTTTTCTCTTTGGACTTTCAATTTGTATTATGAATAAATGTGTCCTCCATAGATAAAAGCATCTGCTAAATAACTAAAATGTGAAAATGTAAAATGTAAACAAAACATCTCCCCTTTTACTGGAATTGAAATGAAGACTTATCGAAATTAAGTGTCGGCTATGTCACCTGCTCACCGCTCACCTAGTGTACCATCCCTGACCACAATGCCCTACATAACGACGACACTATTTAACTCTAAATATGCCCACAACTTCCCCTAGCTGAAAGTTAGGGTTGGTTTAAGAACACTTAGCATTGGCATAATATTGTGCTTTCCTCAGCTTAAAGGACAATGAATAAATAAATCATTTTAAACATAGTATGTAAAAACAATACCCTAGACTGTTTAACTTAATGTACAGTGCTATTCCTGCATTTTTTTTCAAAAACAGCTGCGAGTACAGTTCAGTTGCTTCTGTATCAGATTTTACTTCAAATACCACAAGTCCAGAATTACATGCAAACTTTGCGCCTGCGCACTGCGAGTCACTTCGGTGGAGTCGAATTTAGAGTAAGGACCTTGGCTACTCTATATAAATTATACACCGCAATTTGAAACATTTACTACACAATATTTTCCCAGAGCTATAATTCCTACAACGCTTCATTAGGTACAGATCGTCTGTTGAGCACTAACACTCTCTGGTCACTTTATGCTCTCTACATCTGATGTAGCAGAAATTCAAATGCACCTTTAAAAAGCAATTTTCCATGCCAAATCTATAATACTTACTACTTCTACTGTTGTACATTTTCCAGATCACTGCTCAGTACACAGTGTTCTATTATTATTATTACTACTGTCATTATTATTTAAAAAATTATTTATATTGTTGTAATTCTTTTTTTTTTCTTTTAAGCCCACTGCATAGATGCGCCGTGCCATGTCATAAGACTTTCTCTGTATAGGATGATGTATGTTATTCGATGCATATGATAAATAAACAACTTTGACTTTGATTTTGCCAGAATCTATAATAGATTATTTTAAATTTTACTGTCATGAATGTGTTGGTAGTGGAGAGAGTGAAACCTGAAAGCAGATGAGTGTTCTGGTTCATTTTAATTGGACAATCCATTGGTTGCAGGGTACATCATAAAGCGAGTGCACACACTACAGACCTATATAGCCTACGTACTCTCACAGTGGTACGAAACACGGATGCCTAAACAGATAATATAACGCATACATTTTAACTCAAACTTCAGAGACTCACTTGTCACAACTTTTAAACAAGTGTAGCTCCTGGATTACCTACAAACGAACAGATGAACACTCAACTCAAAAACGCAAACACAAATGACAATATATCAATAACCGACAGCTCTCTCTAGTTAAGCAGCCCTCTTATACTGTGGCTCACACCACTAATTGAACACGGCTGAACGCAATCATTAATTAAACAGATCTACAATACGCCAGCTCAACCTAACCTAAACCCTATCTAGGAATTGCTTAACTGGAGGAGCTGTCAAAAGCCCTTAAAGGGACATTTACACATAATACAGACAAAAACCAAAACACCATGCAGTGCATGGAATATAGATATCTATATATAAAAACACAAATACATAACTACAAATGATAAAAGGTATATGTAATTATAAAGAGTTCAGTCTCAGTTCATGCACACCAGCCCCCACTGGGCTGGGTGTGATATATACGTATGTTCCTCAAAGTATTTACACAATCACTGATAGGTACATTGAAGCTAATGTTGCTACCTCCTCTCCAGATAGGCCAGGGGCAGCATGAATACCCCATACAATTAACTAGTTAGCCAGTTAGCCACACACCCATTACTATAACTATTTTTTGGTCATTATTTCCAAACAATTGTACCAAAAAGTATACAAACACCCTGGCTTTAAAATATAACAGAGTTAGCAGTATTCTGTTGGGTATTCCTCCAAGTATTTACACAATTACAAGAGCTAATGAAGGCTATACTGCCACCCACTGTACCGGTTTATGCCTATTCATGGACAGAGTATGCAGTTATATGATCTCCCCTGTAGTTTCATTTAGGGATCAGTGACGTCACTGAAGAGTGAACACAACAACATACGGAGGACAGTTTAGGAAGTGCAGAACACATTGAAAATGTGTTTTTCTTTAGTAGAATGTTGGGAAAACAACCTGGAAAACGATTTAGAGGTGTTAGAAGGTCGGAGTGTCCTTTTAAGTTGGCCGCATGGATGCTCTTTTTGATGGACTTCTCTACAGCTGCTTCTGAGTGAGCCAGTTTCTTCCATTCTTCCAGTGAATAAGTTTCTTAAATGAGGGTTCCCTCATTTAACCTGAGTCACTGCTTGCCAGTTGACATGACTACCTAATAAGACTTACTTCCGAAGTTAATAACACAATGTCTGGTTTGCTGTGGTATTTCACACCTATCCTTGGAGGGAAAGCTACCCCAAGAATGTCAAACATTTAATATGGCATAGGGTA
Organism: Umbra pygmaea; assembly: GCA_016801145.1. NCBI lineage: Eukaryota > Metazoa > Chordata > Actinopteri > Esociformes > Umbridae > Umbra > Umbra pygmaea. The sequence goes on along the minus strand of JACXGM010011570.1, from coordinate 9,138 downwards.
AGTCATTCAATCATGTACATTTACATTATTTATGTTTCTTCTTCAGAGACTGGGTTGTGCATAGTCGTATCTCAGAAATATCCACTGCCTAAATGTTAAATCCTAAATGAGACTGATCTTAGTATAAGGGGAGTGCTGCTTGGATAAAACCCAGGCTAGTCCTCTAACACTCTACTTTAGGCTCAATAACAGCTTTTCTACAACAACGTCACTATGGCAGGTCATTGATATTGAGTTATTTTACATTGTGTAAGAATACAAACTCTGAGATGTCCGCGTGGCATTGGGCTAAGTTGCTGCATTGCAGAACAGTCTACGTTATGATGGTCATGGGTTCGAGCCTGACCATGGGTTCTCTGACTTTCCCTGGGCCTTCTGCATGAGGCAGCGCAAAATTGGCATAGTGCTGCCTGGGATTTGGGTTCATATGAATCAGATTATCTATCCTACCATGTTGCTCTACAGTGACTCATTGTGTTTTTATCATTGTGTTTTGGGCACCTGTAAATTTAATTGCGGAACTGTAGTCGGTGAAGGTATTCATCCTGTGCATGATTCTAAATGAAGACTTCCATGTTGAGTGAGCAGTGTAAGAATCGGCGGCTCGGGCGACATGTGATTGGATGAACCATGTGCGTGCCCCTCGCCATCCCACAAATCTGTACAAGTACTTGCAGAGCTGACATCAAGGCAGCTAAGTCAGTAAAATTCTGCATCCTCTTTTTTGCTGCACAGTCATTCAAGGCCACTTTATAATTCTATATTAATGTTGCGCTGTAGCCTATGCTGTAGCTGGCAGCCTACGCCATACCCTGCGCCATACCCTATGTCTTAGCTGATGTCCAACTCTCCAAAAATGTAACTACGCATCACAGCGACACAGCTGCAAGATCTGTGATTGGCCAGATTGATTGCATTTCATTGCAACGCAACACAGGCACCGACGGAGACGTATAAATGCTTATGATGGTGTAGGCTACTATATTTGCCTACGGCGTGTGCTATGCTGGAACCTTGCCGCTGAAGCATAAATTAGCCTTTATACATACATTGCAGATGCCCAGACACAAACACACACACACTGTGGACTGAAAATGCCAAAGTAGCATACAGAATGGTTTTCTATATATATATATATATATATATATATATAGGTACCACGCTGGCAACACAAAGGATCCAGAGCATGATTTGATGATGTTGACAATGGAATAAAAAATGAGTTCATCAGTGTTTCCAATAATTATTACCATGAGTAATAATTAATAAATTACCACTTCACAGGCCAAATCAGGCAAAGGTATATAGTATCTTTGTCCTGAAATTTGCTGTTGAGTTCAAGTTTGTGAGCTGATTTTCAAAATCACCACAGATTAAGTGAAGCCTAAAATTGACAACCATTCACAATTGCTTATTTTCCTCATTTGAAAGTTCATTCAGGTATTCTAGACAGATCTGTCAAACTGTGAGTCATTTTCTGACAACAATGTTTACCTGAACTGGAGCTGACATTTCCCTACTTGTTAGTCTGAGAGAGAAGAAGCAGATGACAATTTTAGTGGCAAATTCATTGAAGCACTCAACTTTTCAATTCTGATCCAGAATTACTGAAACCAAGTCAAGCACCACACAAGCCTTATTCAAATTCACTATGTAAATAAAATAAAAAATATCTAAATCTTAGACCATCCAGCCTACAACCCCAATTCTGAAAAGTTGGGACAGTATGGAAAATGCAAAAAATAAATAAAAAGACTCATTTGAATAGTCTATTCACCCTGTACTTTATTGATAACACATTATGAAATGTTTTACTTTGTGAACTTATTTTTAATAATATACACTCATTTCAAATCTGATGACTGCATGCAACACAATCCAAAAGTTTGGGACAGTCGACTGTTCTAACATAAAATTTTCTGTGATCACCACTGTGTAACTTCACCTTTTCTTCTAATTACACTTATTAAGCATTTGAGCAAAGAAGACAAAAGTTGGTTAGGTTTAGCAAGTGAAATATTCATCCATTATGCATGTCCTCATCAGCTACGCAACTGTACTTCGATGCTTTATTTTGTGCTTCATAATTTGCCACAAATTCTCATAGGTAACTTGCAAATCTGTGAGGGCACCATTAATGAAAAAAAATGTGTACACATTTTGGAGTAACATATTCTGCCATCCAGACTCTTTTCCAGGGATGTTCCTACATTTCCCAAGACAACACCAAACCACATTCGGCCGGGATTGCAAGCGCATGGTTGCGTAAGCAGAGAGTGCTGGTGCTTGCATTGCTTACCTGCAGTCCTGACTTGTCAGGACAGTCGACTGTCCCATCTTTCTTGGAGTATTAGCAGTTATCAGATTTGAGTTTTAATATTTTAAATTACAAAGTAAAACATCTTATACTAAATGAATACTGTGTTTTCAATATAGTACAGGGTGAATTGGATTTTCAAATTAAATTTTTCGTTTGTTTTTCTTTGCTTTTTCCATACTGTACCAACTTTTTGTAATTGGTGTTGTAATGTCATGACTCAAAGTTATTCTTTCCAGAGTTTCCAGTGCTCTTGTAAGAATCATTGCAATAAAGTGTGCTGTCTGTCTCTGTGTTATTGCTAATTACACTGTAAAACAATATGTTAAAAAACTGTAAAAAGTACTGGTAATTTGCTGCCAGTACTTTTTCTATTATTTTATGGACATTTCCTTCAAGATAATAACAGGACATATTTTGTGAACACAGTAAATGTCTGTTAACACACATATCTTATATTACTTTTCACGGACATCTACTGTGTTTATTAAATATTTTCTGTTATTGTCTTGAAGGAAATGTCCATAGAATAATAGAAAAAATACTGGCAGCAAATTACCACTACTTTTTATAGTTTTTTCACAGATTTGTTTTATAACGCACTGCACTCACATTGCACAAATGTGAGAAGAATCATGTCCTATTTTGTGCTGTGTAAATGGTGCTGATGCGTTTGTAGTAGTAAAATGGCCAGTGCAACAATAACCTTTGGATAAATTTGACATCAATGCAAATATAATCAAAGTGAATGCAAGCAATGATTTAATTTGAATAGTTTGAAGGATTACAAAAACTTGCAATGGCAAACATGTAGCTTCATCATAAACGGAATAATTGCGGGTCACATAAAAAAATATTGCCTACCACTGGTGAAAACTACGTGGATAAAATGGTCTTTGTCACAGAGCTTCTTTCAAAGCCAAACAAAAGGAAATTGACGGCAAAATCTATGTGTTGATTATTTCAAAAGCATTCATATGTTGCATGCATAGCACCCATACGTATTGAGCAACAGAACTACACATACTGTATGAGCCCTAGAAAAGGCATAATTAAAATAGTGTTTGTGCCGTTGTACAATATCCTAGCCTACAGCATATTAAACGTGTGAGAATTATTTTTTATAAAGAAAGATTTATGGTGTTTTTGGTGCATAATTTAAACTAAACCAATTTTAGTAATAGCTTTTGAGTAGTGTATGAGCTGAATATGCTATGCTCCAAATTATCTATCCATCTCTCCTTCGTTCCTTTCTGGATCATACAGAGAAATAGGATGTCACTGAAATATGTATTATAATAATATCAAGGTATCTATGGATAAGAGGCAGTTGCATTTGCAAAAAAGTTGGATACTTTAATAGTGCTCCAAACAAGAGAACAGGCAAGCAGTTCTTGCTTTGCTCTTATGAACCAGTGAAGAGTAATACCAGCAACTGAAACCCACAAAATGTAGCAGATGAATTAAAATGTTTAAATTGCAAAGGTTTAACTTAATAGTACACATGAGTTACGTACTGCTTGAGAGTACCTGACAACTATTGGCAGAGAACTAAGGAAGTTACTGATTACTGAACTGCTAGCAGGTGAGTGAAAAGCAGCAGGTGTGCGTAATTATGCAACACCTACTCCCGCTGGTGGGAGATGTTCGGGGAGTTCCTAGAATTATGGGGAAGATGACCATTGTTGCTGAAGTGATGCAGTAGTTGACATGACCGTACCTCCGTCCTCAGGTGCAGCTCCAGACAGCCACACACAGCTGGATCGCGCCTGATCGCGCTTAGGTATTGAGCAAGCGTTTCTAGTGTATCCGTCATTTTTCCTCCTCAGAGCTTTAAAAGGGCCTGTGTAATGAGGTGCTCGCTTGCGGCAGGACAGGTTGAGTGGAAGGTTCCGGGTGGACAGCTACACCCGATCACCAGAACTAAACACGTTCATGTTTGAACGATGAGTATGGAGTACGCCCATGGCAGTGATTTCTGGACATACTCTGCCCAAGGTATAATGTCAGCCCACACTCCTGGCTGGTTCTGGCAGTAGCTCCTAAGTAACTGTCCCAGCTCCTGGTTCACCCTCTCCATCTGCCCATTTGACTGTGGATGATACCCATATGTTAAACTCACAGACACCCCTAATCATTCCATAAATGTTCACCATACCCTATGTGAACTAGGGTCCACGGTCATAGACAATGTGTTTGGAATGTATTGGATAGCCCAGGAGGGTACCATGCCCACCTCTTCCAGACTCTCCACTACGCCGACCCCACGATAGGTGACCAATGCAAGATCTTTTTCTCCATCCGGGATATAGTGGGGTTGTGCGTAATAAGCCATGACATTCCCAGCACCAATGGATAAGGATGGGCCTGACTAACATAAAAAATCTATAAAAACCCCAGCAGCCCCGGGAAGGAATCAATGCAGTTAAAGGGAGACTTGTGGGGTAATGCCATAAGCCTATGTCAAATATCTATAGTTAGTGGACAAAGAGAAGCTTGGAGTGGTGACCCCTACCTGTGACCTTGTCGATGGGTCCCTGGAGCAGGATTTCTCCGCTCTGCTTCTCTCCAAACATGGCCCAAAACAATGCCCAAAAATCCTCATGAGATTCCACCTCCAGATGGCAGTGGCCCATTCCAATGTGCTTCCTATATTTGAGAAATGATTGTAGTTATTATCTGTGCTTAAAATATAGCTTGCACTGAAACAGAAATCTGTGGCAACTGTTGGGATGGCCATCATACTACTTCAGTAATGAGAGCTGCAAACCTGGAGTAGTGCTGGTCTCAGTGGTGGTTGCTGCAAGATTTGCCTGGGCTGAGGGAGCAGTAGGGGTGGATATTGTAGTATCCTGATGCCACAGTTTTTGTAGCACTTCTTCCATGGCCAAAATTTGCCAGCTGGTGATGGTGTTGTTCTAGAATGTTCCTGTGTTCACTGTTCACTGATGGCATCATTCAGTCCTCCTTGCTGAGCTGCCTCCATAAGTGGTTGGGTATTCTGTCAGGATGTCATGAATGGGTAGGATTGGAAAAAAATGTGGATACTTTAATAGTGCTACAAACAGGCAAGCAGTTTTTCCTTTGCTTCTATGAACCAGTGAAGAGTAATAACAGCAAACGAAACCCACAGAAGGTAGCAATGATCTTAAACTTAAGGAATAGTACACATGACTTATGTATTGCTTGACAATACACGAGAACTACTGTGCAGAGAACTAAGACAATAATACATTTACTGATTAGTGAAGTGCTAGCAGGTGTGTGAAAAGGAGCAGGTGTGCATAATCACGTGCACATCACATGCTCCCACTGGTGGGAGGTGTTCCGGGAGTTCCTAGAATTCTGAGGAGGACGAGCATCGTTGCCGAGGTGACCCAGTAGCTGACGTGACAATAAATGTTAATATTGATGTTCATGAACTGATTTCACCTGGTTTTCTATGTGGCTAATTACAATATTTTCCTTTATGCCACAATACCTGTCAGGCTGACAATGTCCCATTGGAAATAATTGGCATTTCAGACATTGAGAAAATTATCACTTAATTAGGTAACAGCAATCAACTTGAGGCTACAAACAGAGCACAAGCCTTTTTTGGCATTTATATTTATTTAAGTTATTATAAGGTCATAGAATACTATTTGGACTTTTATGATTGAACGATTCTAATAATTGTAGCACTCAAGTTTTCAAATAATAACATAATTTTGCCCACAGGTCCTGGTGTAAATTATCACTTCTTAATTAATTTATATATATACATATATATATATATACAGTAAATACTGCATATTGTTCCAAATGTTCGCATCAAGGCTTATATGAGCAGAAAGTTGGAGAATGGTCATGATAATTAATGGTAAACTACTGGGAGAATGGAAGTAATTAGCATAACAATTAGTCCCTGACAAAATAATACAATATTTCAACTATTTGGAGTGGCTTAGATCGCTGTGCCACTCTGTTTTTCAACTTTTCAAATCAATTCTAAAGCATGCCCATTTGCCCCCACACACATACACAGAACTGTGCAAACTAACAAAAGATATTGCAATGTTTTTTTTCTGAGATGTTTGGTTCAAAACTATAAAACAGTTTTTTGTGAATATATAATTTGTTTTACATCACCTTTCTTTCATTTGTGTTCTTTGGTTCATAGCAGTGTAGCAGATGTAGAGGTCATATTTCAGTAACAAAGCGGCACTTCTTTGAAAAAGAAGACATTTAAAAATACACCTGAAAAGAAAATGGAAGGTCCATAAGGTTTTGTACAGAAATATATTTCAGCAAAATAATTGTGATTCATCATTACCTGCAAAGACCATAGCCCACATGTGATGCAAGGCTTTGTGAAAAGGCTCTGAAAACCTCAGCAGGCAGGCTCACTCAATCATCAACTGTGTGTTTCCTCAGCACACATGTGATTCAGGAACCACGCGGAAAGGCCACTGCTGACGTTTGAAAATGTCACCAGAGTCATACAACGGTGACAGACTTAATTGGTCAGAACAGCAGAATGCGAAGGAGAGAACTTTACATCTCATCTCCCATGTTCTGTAGGTTCCAATTAACTTATAAGTGGCCAGTGACTGTCACCTGTTATACATGTTTTGTCACACCAGTTCACACGTCAGTGACACATCCATTTCAATATAGACTCACGGCCACTTCATTAGGTACACCAGGTTGGATCCCTTTTGCCTTCAGAACTGCCTTAATTCTTCACGGAATAGATTCAACGAGGTACTGGAAACATTCCTCTGAGATTTTTGTCCATATTGACATTATTGCCTCACGCAATTGCTGCCAATTTGTACAAGTGGATTATTTTTGTACAGTGAGAAAGGGTATTGGACAGTTTATAATGTCCAATTTGATACAGACTAATGTTCATCCCACTCTCGGAAGCATGGACAAGCTTTTGAGTTTAATTAAAATAAATCTTTGATTTTTAAAGCTACATGCACTGCCTTTTTTGACTGAAATATGTGTATTTTATATTGTATAGTTGACAGAATCCTTTAATAATCACAAACTGAAACAATTTGTTTAGAAACTATTTACCTTTACCCCAAAGGGCTCAGTGGTTAGGGAGTCAGACTTCTAGTCAGAAGATTGCCAGTTTGATTGCCGACTGTGCCAAATGTCATTGTGTCCTTGAGCAAGGTGTTTTACCCTAAGTTGTATGTCCCTGTACTTATTGTAAAATGCTCTGGATAGGAGCGTCCGCTAAATGTAAATGCATATTGTAATTTCAATAATAGCCCATTTGTCTCCTCTATAAACTCTATATCCTCAGTCAAATCTATTATGAGTAGTCTATAGCTACATGTGACCTAGCCCAAGACTGAGTATTCTATAGCTACACAATACATGTGACCTAGCCCAATATACCTGGAGCCCACTTCAGCGAATAGAAAACATGAGACAAATCTGCACTACGATCACACAATGGAACAGTAAGACTACATTACAAAAACAAAAAGGTGTGCAGAAAGGTGCTTGCTTTGGAGGAATAACTATAGACGGCAAATACAAACCCATAGAGCAATATCCTCCTATTATTTAGAAGGTTTTTTAACAGGATGAATCATCAAACGAGTAGAACACAGGAACAGTGAACAGATAACAATAACCGACAAAGGACTTAACAAACTAAGGAACAAAATACATGTACTGATAGAAAACCAGTGTACATGGTGACAGAAATACAGGCTATATACTGATTGAATACAGGTGATAGCCTGACAGTCTGGTAAAAACAGTACTTACAGATGTCTCTCATCACATTTTGAGGCACTTATACCGCGTCAATTTACGGTATATAAGTGAGCATGTAATGGACTATTACAGATGGAGAGTGGTGCTAGACCAGTGGTTCCCAAACCTCTCCTCGGGGACCCCCAGACAGGCCATGTTTTTATTTTCACCCTGAAATGACAACTGGTTCAATTACTCAACTACACATTACACCTTTGACTAATTGAATCAGGTGTGCAATTTCAGGGTTAAAACAAAAACATGGCCTATCTGGGGGTCCCCGAGGAGAGGTTTGGGAACCACTGTGCTAGAGTATTTGAAATGGTCTGAAAATGCAGCCACATTCTACTGTGCAATACTTGATCTGATTATAACATTAAGTAGACATTATTGTATACAAACAGACATCAAATTTTTTTGATATTATTGTATTTAAACAGACATCACATTTTTAAAAGAAACTCACAAAAATTTAGAGACTGTACCCATAATAAATACACAAACGTGGTTTGCTTCAAGAAATAATACTGATGTTCTTCTCAGGCATCTTCACAGCAGGTGTACTATAGTGGTTAAAGCACCCACCTTTCAGGCAGAGGTTACGGGTTCAAAAAAAAAAAAAAATTGTGACGTAGCACGGCGTTCGTGTTTCGCCCATCACCGCTACAGATATAGCTAAGCAGCCGGCTGTGTGTCGCCAAGCCACAGCTTCCAGCTACATAATCTTGTCTTGCAAGGTGAGTGTTCCCTGCCTGTCTCTCTCGATGAAGTTTGATGGCACCCCAGGAAATTACGAGACATTCGTTTCTAACATGAATGCCTATGTACATCACCCAATTTGTTTTTTAGAGCGGGAGAGATATGGGCCCTCATTTATGAAACGTGCGTACGAACTAAAACAGGCGTACGACGGGCGTACGGCGATTCATACGCAAAGCAGCGGATTTATCAATTTGAACGTGATCGTAGGCTGCGATAAAATCTCACGTCTGGTCTGACTTCGTGTACGCAAATTCTATAGTGTGACTAGCGGTGTTCATGGTATAACCACCCGGTTC
>JACXGM010011569.1:15028-25083 GCA_016801145.1 Umbra pygmaea | reverse complement strand
GTATGAATATACTCTCAAATTAAAGATATGTATGAATATACTCTCAAATTAAAGATATGTATGAATATACTCTCAAATTAAAGATATGTATGAATATACTCTCAAATTAAAGATATGTATGAATATACTCTCAAATTAAAGATATGTATGAATATACTCTCAAATTAAAGATATGTATGAATATACTCTCAAATTAAAGCTGACAGTCTGCATTTGAACCTAATTGTCAGTGTATCCAAACCAAAATAGAGAACCCAAATATCAACAAAAAAGGGTCACTGTGTTAACAAAGACACAAAAAAGCTGTATCATCATACAGTACCATTATCTCTAAATTTCTAAAAGCCCATATTGTGCAACAAATTTAATCATCAATTGGAAGGCATATACCGTATGTGACCTCTATCACAATTTTTTCATGCCCTAAACTGAGTAACTACTGTAATTACATATTTCAAAAATTGTAAAAAAATATATATATTCATATATTCTCTATATATACATAAATATATATTGTTTTGTATATCCTGTTCTTTTCACTTTTTGAAATATCTATAAATAAATAAAAAGTAAAGGCATATACCGTAAGACAAATAGTGAAATGTGGGTGTTGTACATTTCAGATTTTTTGTTTATTTTTTTGGTCACTGAATGTTTTTAGATAAGTTACTTATACCAAAAAATATTACCTTAATTGAACTTAAGTGAAGAAATGAACTGCATAATTTGTTTATTGAACAAAATAGTCCCCCTCTGCAAATGTGATTGTCATCTTATAATCAATATATGCATGCACAAAATAACTGCAACCAAATGCTTCTTTTATTTATTGACTGATAACTATTTTTAACCCTGGTCATTTCAGATCCTCTGCCCACATCAAATTTAGAGTTGGATCTGGATATTGTCAATTGCTGAATCTGAGGAGCAATTCATTTCAATCAAATCTGAGGTTAACAATTCAAAACACACAAGCATGTAAAAATTTTAATGGCTGAAAAACTACACAGTTAACATTTTTGATTGACCAGACCTAATCATATTTTAGGTCCATTGTAGGAAATAAATCTAGTCAGATTTAAACCTAAATATGACGTTCTGGCAGAATCTGAAATGGGCAGTTCAATCAATAACACAAATGTACTTATGAAGCCATTTTCGCATAGGCAATTGTCAGAAGTGCTTATACAGAGAGCCAACCCAAAGTCCCCAAAGAGCAAAGATTATGGATTCACAGTGGGTAGGAAAACACTCTTAGGTGTCAGCCTAGAAGAAACCAGACTCTGACAACTGAGCTGATGTGAAGTTTATAATAGTGTGACCTTTTAAGGCCAAATCCTTGTTTTTACATGGCTAGATGACAGTGTGTTAATTAATACAGGTGGGCAGTTAAATATAGTGAAAAAGACAGTTCTAGACACTAATATCACAGACTTCAACAGAACAGCGTGGAGGAGTGGGATAGAATTATTCATATTCCAGGTGTCTAATTCATCAACAACTATTAATTGCAAGCATTTATTGCAGCTAAATCTGCCACAACCAGTTATTGAGTGTAGGAGCTCATCACAATCACAGAGGGTTTTGCATTGGGTGTTGCTTTAAAGATGCTATTTGTAGAATTCAAGCCGTAACCAGAGGGCTATATTCTCTTTTCAGCTGACCAGTTTACAAGCAGTGTAAAACTGTATATTTAAAAACATCCCGCAAAACAACATCGCATAATTCCATTCCCCATGCAATAATTAGTAACAAAACAAAGATGGCCTAAAATCATAATATTAAAAATATACCGACACATGCCCATTGACAAACACTGTAAAAACAACTCATCATGCCCAATTGAAATGTATTTTCAAAGGGTAAAATATGCACCGCATATCCGTGATTTATCAGGATTGTTTATAAGTTTTGTTTCTGAAATTAAAGTAGTAGTATAAGATCTGATGAAATGTTTTTTAGACGCCAAACCTCGTTCCTTTCTGGACCGTATCACCAAGCACTTCAGAGGAATGTAAACAGTTTTAATTTGGCATGTTAACTATATGCTCAAACAATTGTTTGCCGATCTGTACAGCAACAAAACTGCCTATTTATCAGTTCATATTGCATTTCTGTTCAGCCCAAATTAGATTGTAGAAAACACGGCGGTCAGAGCCTTTAATCAATCAGATAAGTCTCCTGACGCGGCAGGAAACAGTAAGGAGCTCCACCTTTTCAGGAATGAGGAAGTCAGAGACAGTTCCTTTGGGAGAACTACAGACTTCCAGGAGAAAATGGGAGATAAGAAACTAAGTGAGCTACAACGTTCCGTTGGTTATCTTCTAAACACCAGAACACTTGCAGGCTGATGTACTAAAAAAATAATACAAGAAATTCAAGGGATGTATAATACGCTTGCACAAGTCCAAATAATATCAGGTATCTTTGTATTTTATCAAATAACAATTTGTGCAAACTTGCGATAAGCAATAATGTTAGTAACTTTAAATTAACACATTTAAAGTTAGTTTAAAGTTAGATAATGTTACTTTGACACGTCCACACCTAAACCATTTACAGGACGTGCAGACTTGACAAACAATGCATGAATATTGGGTGAGGTATGTTATAGGCCCAGTAAACACACACACAGACAGCATGCTATGAAAGGTTGGATAGACAAAACAAAAGATGAATGGGTGAGGAAAAGAACCATTGTGCATTTTAATAGTCACCCTGAAGAGCACTCTGGGTCATGACAGCAAAAACTGAGAGTGCTGTCCCAGCAAAGAAAGTTAATCTATTTTTTGACAAATCAGTATTAAAGAATAGTAAATCATAACATACATGTGTGGCATGTATACAAAGTTTGAGGTTTGAGTCCCGAATTGGGGGGTTTGAGTCCCAAATCGGCCGACTGTCTGTGCCCTTGTTCTCCATCTCCCCCTACATGCCGTCTCCCTCCCTTCTGCAGCAGTTGTTCATTATTTTGGCTCCTTTTGCCCTTAGTTTTACCTTCAGCATTTCACAAACAAGCTAAATTGTATTCAGATCAGAAGATTAATGCGGTCATTCAAAAACTTTACAGATTGTGGCCCTGAAAAAATCCTCTGTAGGTACGGTACTGTGTTTGGTGTCATTGTATTGGTCTGAAGTGCTGTCCAGACATTTGGTTGTATTTGAGCAGACCATATATTTCTATACACTTCAATTTCTCCTGGAGCTGCCATAAACACTATCAATAAAAACAGTGTGTGAGTTCCAGTTGCAGTCATACTTGCCCAAAATATAACACCTACATGTCTCACAGTTCAGGTGGTATACTTTGGATCACACCCATTTGGTGTCACTGGCCTCACCTTGTGCTCCGATCCAACAGACAAGCTACTGTAGCTCAAAAAGCTGAATAGGTTAATGTGGTTTCTGATAGAGAGGTGTCAGAACACACAGTGCATCGCAGTTTGTTGCGTATGGGGCTGCGTAGCTGCAGACCAGTCAGGGTGCCCATGCTGTCCCCTGTCCACCTCCGAAAGTGCCTACAATGGGCACACGAGTATCAGAACTGGACCAAGGAGGAATGGAAGAAGGTGGCCTGGTCTGATGAACCTTTTACAGCACGTGGATGGCCGGGTGCCTGTGCGGCGCTTACCTGGGGAACACATGGCACCGGGATGCACTATGGGAAGCCAGTGGCGGCAGTGTGATGCCGAGAAACCTTGGGTCACGCCATACATGTGGATGTTACTTTGACACATACAATCTACCTAAGCATTGTTGCAGACCATGTACACCCTTTCATAGAAACGGTATTCCCTAATGGCATTGGGCATGCCTCAATGAGTTCAAACTGTTTTGGCAGCTAAAGGGGGACATACACAATATTAGACAGGTGGTCATAATGGCTGTGTCTTTGTTTATGTTGAAGCACAAACAACACACTACGAAGGCAAAGCTTATAAAAAAAGACTAGATATTCAGAGGCCATTTGTGCACAAATGATGAAAACAAACATGCCTAATAAGAACTAATGAAGTCCTTTTTCCAAATACACCACATGTCCAAAAGTTTGTAGACATTGACCATCACGCCAATAAGGTTGTTGAACATCCCATTGGCATTAATACGGAGTTGGCCCACTTTTTCAGCTATAACAGCCACTACTCTTCTGGGAATGCTTTCCACATGATTTGAGTGCGTGTGGAAATTTGTTCCCATTCAGCCGAACACATTTTTTTAAAGTCTGGCAATGATTCTGGACAGCCCCAGGCCATTATCTTTCTCCACCGTTAGTAAGGGTGTCCATGTACATTTGGATATACAGTATACATATACCGACTTACAAAAGCTGTACAAACTGTATTTCCTGATATTGAAACAATGTTTTTTTTTTTTGAAATTTTCCCTACACCAGCAGTTCCCAATAAGCCAATCACAATTGTCACTAATAATATCAGTTTACTGACATGGTCCAGCATTAAAATAATTTAATATAGTTATTAATTCAATAAACAATATATAAGAAGGTTTAGCCATTGATTGTCATTGCCCCGAGAAAATAAATTTAATTTACTCACTGGCAAATTGTCAGATATCAAAACAGGAAACACTGTCCCATATTATGCAGTGCTTATTTTGCCATTTAAACAAGAATTGCAATGAGATCATGACAAATTGTGCTTCTACAGTTTTATAAATGGGCACGCCGGGTCTGTCTTTGATATAAATGATGGATTTAGGCTGTGCTTTAATGTGTGTACAATTAGACATGTATAATGTAGGGAATACTTATTCTACACCACAAGCACTTCAAAAGAGATCGATTGTTACAGCTCTAAATTCTACAAGTAACCCTTTTACAGCGAAAGTCTGCAATTTACCACAAATAAAATATATTGCAATAAAAAGCCAACAGTAAAAAAAAAATTCAATTCAAAGTCTAAATACTTTCAGTTCAGTGTGTGAGTCATTATTTCACGTTACCGGATGAGACATTTTTACAATTATAAGATTATGTAAACTTCAAATAATCTATATTTTTCATTGAAGACTAAAGCTTCATCTGTACATACATATAAGATATTGATACCATAGGTGTAAATCAATTAGAAATCCAAGTAAATTTTGTGCTTACCAACATTTGTAAATAATGGTATGTACACTTAGTTGATTTTGTTTTTACCATCTCTTAAGTATCTATCGGTACTAGTGGCAGCACATTACACAAAGACTCAAGAGTATGTGTGAATGTACTTACACAAATGGGACTACAAAAGCTAAGGAATAACAAATCATGTTTTATTGGTTTTTCAACCCATTTTATTTGATCAGTGGTAAATTCATCAAAATCTGCAGGCTCAATGCCCATTCGAGATCATGTTTTTGTGCAGCTTGATCATTAAAGAAAATAATTAAAAAATAAAGATAAAATCAACATTTAAACAAACTTAAGTGGTCCTTTCCTTGCTATACAAGTAAAACAAAAAAGTAAAAAAAGTATATGATGTAGTGTACCATTTAAACAACAATCTGTTTTTATTTAGAGGCAATAAACTAAGTGCATTAGTGTATGCTCTAATAATTGTATTAACAGATTCCACCCTGGTCCTTATTACCTAATTCCAACGCTCATCTAAGAAGACAAATGTACATTAAAACAAAATGCAGCCGTGTCTGGTATGGAATTATGAGAAGCATTTAAAAGCAGTATTTCACAATGGAAGAAAGACAGCCTTGTCACTTACACTGTTGTAATATTAGTTACTGTATTAGTATGTACACATTGTGCACAGCTGTTCCTCATTACTCAATTACACAAGTTCATCCAAATGATAAAAACTTTAATGAGTCGAAGAGGTCAGAGGCTGTCTCTTCACCCAAAGACAAATATATTGTTTCGATAAGACATCAGCAACTGCATTTTGGTTGATTTCTTTACTTAAAATACTTAAAAGTATATAAAATACGTACCAACTTCCAAGATAACGTTTTAAAATTCTATAAAGCAACTTTCTATACATTGGTTTAATTTACACCATCTGAGCTGCCGAAAAGTATAAAAGTATCAATATTCACAAATGACTATACAATAATCGATAATCAGTAGGTCCAAACCCTCCTTGGTTTTAAGTATCCCCAAAATGTAAAAAGAAAATATTCACCCAGTGTTTAAAAAAATAAAAATAGAACAAATATATATATAATATAGTTAAGGAGATGGCAGCAATATTTTATAAACTAAGAACTTAGTGGACAGTAGTGCAACTACCTATTGTCAGTAAAAACCATAAAACAAAAACATCTTTAAAAAGCACTACATTTAAAATGTTTTTTTTAAAAGTAGCACACCTGTACATTATTACTGTTTAAAAGACAGCACAATAGTTTTGGGGGGAAGGCACATGGCCCTGGTAGTCTGAGCCTCATACTGTGGTGGGTATTGGAGATGATGGAAGGTACTAGACAAGAGGATAGCAGCAGAGTCCCCGGGGTTGAGTGCCAGGCAGGGTAGGTAGGCCGCTAGGGGATTGTGGGTAAGTTGGCTGAGGGGGTTGTGCAGGAGAACATGGCAAGTGACACAGGAGGTAAGAGTGTTTTTGAGGTAAGTCACACAGATGTGGTGACTGTAGCGTTATTGACCTCGTTTTTGTTGGAGTCCAAGCCTTTGGCAGCGTTCAGCTCATTTCGGACATTCTCTGCTGTTTTCTTCATAGACTTCAGCTCGCTTGGGTAAGGCGTTGCCCGTCGCATCAGTGTTCCCTGTGGGCCGGAGACAAACACAAAGAGACTAAAAAAAACTCACACTCTACAACAGCGTCATCACACGCAGCCACTAAAGTTTACACCTTTTTTTCCACAAGTTAATTGAAGTCCCCGGTCATCGCTTTAGAGACTCTAGACCTGAGCAGAGACAACTCTGTTCTACCTTTATCACCTCACACACCTTTTCATCATCCTCCTCATCGTCTTCATCCAGGAAATGGATGGCACTAATCCTGTTGGTGGCCTTGTCGTTCCAGGTGTCCTCCGCCACGTCGTTCACCAGGCTCTCCAGAGCGCCACAGCGAGCCAAGTTGTCCGAGCCTGAAAACGGGACAAATTTGAAATGCTTCGTTTCATGATGTTACATTGTTGTAGTGTTAACACGTGCATGAACATAGACCTACTTAATATTGTGTTTACAACATTCGGACAATGTTGGCCGGAACTTTCCAACAGATTAAAAAAGCTGCCTTCGGATTGATTGCTTCACTCAGTCTGCAACATAGCCCCCCCCCCCCAAGGAGCAGTGCCATCACAGTGCTCATAAATGAGAGCTTTGAACCAGTCAGATCACACTATCAAATCCCAGCTTAGTCACGAGCTTACGGAAAGACAACCTCGCCAACAACCCCCCACCTCAGGCACACTGACTAACACTCCGCAAAGACTTACAGTCTCATTTGCAGCTCCACAAGTACACAAGGGTCTTAGAAACATAAGGAAATAAGGGAAAAGTCTTTGCATTATGAGGGAAATCATCGCAGAACGGCCTCGAGACGAGATGCGCTGTGCGATAAAAAAAATAACGTGCGCTGCAGCCCGGCGGCAAAATAATCAAAATCAACAATTAGATCAGGCCTAGATTCTGCCAGGACTCAGCGGATCGAGCCTCTACTCACATCATCTCACCCAGAGGGGCAAACTTTTATTGGCTGCTATCCAGTATGTAAACCTCTTGAGCTGTCCAAACCACCGAGGATTTATTTTTTTTGAAAACATAGCAAAGAAGCAGGCCTTAGGGGGCAGTGTAGGTCCAGAAACCGTACTATTAAATAGGGCCGGGAATTGCAAGGGACCTCACGATACGATTTTATCATGATACATTTGTGCCGATACGACATTTTTTTTATCTATGGCAGATCAACTTTTCTTAATTAAACATGCTAAACATTTCAACAGAATACAGTAAACTGCCAAAAACATTTAATACTATAAAAAGCATGGCAATCATTTGCTTAAAACTTTCTAAGTGTTATTAATGGAATTTAAATGTAAAAAATGTTTGTAATGATTATACAGAAAAGGTCATCCACCCAAAACGGCACACTCCTATCATATCAGTACAGGTATTAAAAATCATCATATTAAACTTGGAAAAAACTTGCATTACTTGTGTCCTGTCTGAAAAATAGATGAAAATAGACAGCCAACCAATCACATTTCTGTTGTCAAGTGGTTGCTTAGCATGTATTAACCACAATGCACGTGCAGCCAATTGACAACGTATGGGTAATGAAATGCAAGTGAATATAGTGAGGTTTGCCATCTCCCTGTTAGTATCAGTCTTAAAGCTGGGAGATGGCGACGAACCCACAAACTGCCTTGAAGTGTATTATTCTGAACGCACAGTGTTGTGCTTTCAGGAAACATAAACAAAATACTTTGTCATTACGATATTGACGGATGAATGTGTTCTAGACAAATATGCCCATATTTATAAGCATTTTCTGGCAATCATTAGACTGCTTTGCTTTCTACATATACAAATAAAATATCGATTTTGGGGTTTGAGAATCGATAGTAATATTGGCAAAAAGAGTATTGTGATACATTGCAGTAATGATTTCTTCACCCATCCCTACTATTAATCAATACAGTGTTGGTTCAGAAATACATGACACAAAACACACCATGTACTCCATTGAGCAGATAATGTGACACGCAACTTGATAGAAGCTGCAAAATCTAATGCTAATGGGACAACTCAAAGAAGTGATATAATAGGACTAGAATCCCATAACCTGCAGGACTACATTTGCTTTTACTGAATATGCTTATAGCTGATTTATAAACCCCAAAGGTTTAAGGGGTGAATTTAGCCAAGCTCAAGATCATTAAATGGATATCCAAATTCATCTAGAAATAATCATTTTAATATTTACAGCTGTGCTATAACTAGTGGTCTCAAAATATTACACCCCTTTATTAACTTCCCACAATTTTGTCATTTTCAATTATATTTATGGCTCTGTGTCGTTAACACAAAAAGTCTATGGTTTTTCATGCCGCTCTTACATGATGGGCTAGGCACATTTTAGGGTCTGGAAAACAAATGCATAATACAAACAAGAATTACGAACAATTTCATTGGTTTTAAATTGCCTGGGGTAGTGACTGTGTATTTCGGCTGACATAAACCCCCTGGGCAGAACGCTAGCCTACTGCAGTCCTTTCCCTCAGCGTCAAACAAAAACCCATTGGTGGGTCAACAGTTTTTATATGACTCAGCCAATGCTCGAAATGTCAACATTCCAATCTCAGGGTGGTTAGATGGGTGCCCTGGGACCTTACCTAGAGGCAGCTGAGGTAGGAGGACGCAGGTGAGCACCTTATCCCCTGAGTCGGGGTCCACGTCAGTCTGAAAGGTGAGCAGAGGCTGGGCCTGGTTCTCTGACAGCCACAGGGCCTTGAGTCTCAGCGTCGTCAGAGTTAATGGAAGGTAGAGTAGTCTACAGAGACGTGACACAGTTACAGAAAGGCTTCGGAGAACACTTAACATGTTACGTAAAAAAACCACTGATCTGTCGACACAGGAAAAACTGCCAGTTGATGGTGAGGAATTACATTTTATTCATTTAGCCGAGATATTTATCCAGAGCATCTTACAGTGAGTACAGGGACCTGGAGCAAATTAGGTTTAAGTGCCTTGCCCAAGGACACAATGACATTTGGCACAGTCGGGAATTGACTTACTTCGCTAGTGAGTTTGGCCTATATCATTCATGGAAAAAAGTCTCTGAATGATAGATTTGTATAATGTATATGTAAAAATGCACATTGTATGTCATCTTAAGGTAGCCTACCTATTTCCAGAGACATCAAACACATGCAGCTCTGTTGCCTGCGATATCTCAGGAGGAATTCTGGTCAGCCTGTTCTCTCGTACACAGAAGACATTCAGGCTACAGCAGCCTCCAATCTGGATGGAGGAGGAAACAGCGAATAAGACAGGGGAAGCAGGCTTGTTGAAGTCACACACACACACACACACACACACACACACACACACACACACACACACACACACACACACA
>JACXGM010011568.1:0-18091 GCA_016801145.1 Umbra pygmaea | reverse complement strand
AAAAATACTTCTTAACCGTTTAACTGATAGTATTAATCGGTTAAACGTTTTAGTTTCGGTTAACGGTTAAACGGTCAATATGAGCATCCCTAGTCCTAACGATTGTAAACAACTATATACAAAATGACACAACACATACAAGCCAACCCTAAATCAGCAATAAATTCCAGCAATAAATTGGTGTTTTGTTAACAAATAGTTTTATATAGGTAAAGGATAGCTAGTGTCTTTAAATATGATGTTATAATGATGATCAATTAACCTAATAATTAATTGAAATGTTAATAGAGGACTTTTACAAAGTACAGATTTCTGAGGAGATTTTACTTTTACTCCAGTAGGCTATTATGTCATGTGTGACCTAGGCCTACTTTATCCACTAATCAATAGCTTCTGCCTGGCTCAGCCCTGTCAGAAAGGTCACTTATGGATGATGAACAAATATTCATGACTGAAAAACATGTTTTCTAATATAATATACACTAACCTCTCTCCTCTCTTGGTATTGCAGCCTGTCTCAGCATAACTTTGTTTTGTATCCCTGTTTGTGTCATTATTCTCTGTAAAGGAAAGTTTATAATTGTATGAGTGAGGGCTTTACCATGTGTTTGCATTTCACTGCACGTCTTTCATTCTCTTATTTAATAAATAAAATTAGCTACTATGAGAGTTGGGTTTTATATTTCAGCTACACATTTAGCTAGTTTGCAGTACAGTACATAACCAGAGCTCTTGCATGCTGGCTAGCCATCTTCTGACAGTGTAGAGCTAGATATTGTAGCTAGACACCTGACTGAAATATCAGCAACTATTTTCCTTTGTGTTTTGAAAACTAAGTTCCAAGAGTCTGCTTTGTTTTGGAAGAGTCTTGATTTCTAAGGCAGACACAGGAGTTAGCTAATAGAGTAGCAAATATAGATGCATGCCCTCAACAACAGACTTCTGATTCCCCTTATAAATACACAGAAATCTAAAGATATTTGGACAGTGACGCAATTTATCAATTTTCTATGCTAAAGGAAACATTTGCTTCAAGTGTAGACTTTATTCTTTATTTATTTGTTTTTTGTCTACATTCTTGTATGGACCTTGTAGGAATTACAACTAATTAATAGCCCTCAAATTTAGGAGCTCAAATGTACTTGGACAAATTTAAAATTATCATTAATTAAATTGATAGTTTTATATCAATAAATATAATCTCTATATATAAAATGAACAGTTTATATAGAAGCAGAATAGACTAGATAATAATTAAACTTTAACAATAATTAATCTATAACATCTGTTGATCTAGTTAAGAACATCTTCATCTTAGGGAACCAGTACATGCCCATGTCATAACACTACACTGCCTCCACCTTGCTTCACAGATGAGGTGGTATGCTTTGGAGTATGAGCAGTTCATTCCTTTCTCCATACTCTTCTCTTCTTATCATTTTGGTACAAGTTGATCTTTGTCTTCTCTGTCCATAGGATATTGTTAGAGAACTGTACTGGTTGTTTAGTGGCAAACTCTAATTTCTTCATATTTTGTAGGCTTACCAATCATTTTCATCTTGTGGTAAACCCTCTGTATTTACTCTGTTGCAATTGTCTCTTGATTTTTTTTACTTTGACACACTCCTACCTACTGAAGAGTGTTCTTGGTCTGGTCAACAGTTGTGAAGGGCTTATTCCTTACGAAGAAAATCATTCTTCTGTCATCCACCTCAATTGTTTTCCATGGTTTTCAGAGCCTTTTGTTGTTCCTGAGCTCATCAGTGCAGTATTTATTTTTAAGAATTAACCAAGTAGTTGATTTGGCAATCTCTCTGATGTGTTTGATTTTTCACCCAAATAATGTCTTGCTTCACTGGCATTGACAGCGCTTTGAATTTCATATTGCAGGTTAACACAACAGATTCCGAATGTAAATGCCCCACTTGAAATCGAATCTGCTTACAATAAGTGGTTCTTGATCATTGCTCTGGGGACCCACAGCCATCTGACAGGTTTGTTTTAGCCCTAAACTAGCTCACCTGATTTCAACAGACAAGAGCTTGATGAGTAGTTGAGTTCACACAAAAAAAGTTTATGTGTGCTAGCTCTAGGATACATCTGAGGCTACGTTTACACGTGGCTGGCTATTTTAAAAACTGACTAAGAGTTTTGTTTTCCAAAATCTCTACTTTGGTTTTTAGAAAGAATCGTTTTCAGGGGCAAATTCTCAGTTTGCGTATAAATGAAGGGAACAAACAAAGGGAAATGTCTTAGTTTTTCAAAATAAACGGGGGTCTAATACATGGAATGGCTTTGGGTCCCAAGGAAAAGGATTAAGAACCACTCTTTTAAATGAACTAATGAGGGAATGACACACACCTGCCCATGGAACTGCTGAACAGTCCAAGTACTTTGAACTCCTTAAAAGGGAGGGGCACATAAAAAATGTTGTACTTCCTACACACTCTTAAAGGAATCAGTTCAATTTGGAAACAATTCAGGTTCTTTGAGAGTGATGCCATAGGGTAACCCTTTTTGGATCTATTAAGAACTTTTCTTGCAAGATGATTTGGAGAATATTACTCAATGTAACTCCCCAAAAAAATGTTAATGACTGAAAGGTTTATAGTTCATAGCAGTTAATCAAAAATTGTTCTTTATGAAACCTTAAAAAAAGTTTGTGTGGTGTAAAGGGCTAAATTGCTGCATTGCAGAAAAGTGTTATGATAGTCACATGTTTGGGCCTGACCATGGGTTCTCTGACATTCCCCAGATCATCAGCACGGGTCAGTGCAAACTGGCATAGTGCTGCCCAGGTTTTGGGTTAGTTAACTCAGAATATCGAGCCTGCCATGTTGCTCTCCAGTGACTTGTTGTGTTCAGATCGGGCACCAGTAAATTAAATTAATGCAGAAGTATAGTTTGTGAACATAATCATCCTGCACATGATCTGGATCAAGGATTTTGTTTGAGGAACAGTGTGAACCAGTGGATGGGCGACATATGGTTGGATGAACCATGTGCGCACCTCTCGCCAACCCACAAATCTGTCCAAGGAGTTGCAGACCTAGCGATAAGGCAGGGTTAGTGGGAATTGGGGAGGAAAATGGGGGAAAATAAGTTAACTATGTTAACTATTGAAAAGTTACTGAGGATAAAGGCACATTTCCACATAAAAAAAAAAATTATTAATTCAATATTAATTTACAAGACTGTTCTGTCCTAATTTCAGATTTAATAGAAGGGGATTCACTTGACTGATTGCCCCATTTAAATATGAATCAGAACAGAAGTAGAAATTGCTGTCACGTAGTGTGAAGATAGATTTGCTTTAATATTATTGCAAATGTGCAGACTACAATTCACAAATATATTCTACAATTTGTAAATAGAAAACACGATACACAAATAAAAGTAAGATCCACAAACAAATGTCTCATCTACAAATATAAAACACAATCCACAAATATAATTCACTACCTGCAAAAAACAATTTGTACTTTTTGTATTTGTGGATCATGTAATGTGTGTGGATTGGTTCCTATTTGTTTTTAACATTTTGACTCAAGTTTAGCAATGTTTTTTACTGATAAATATTTGCAAATTAACAAAATCTACAAACAATACCGCATGAAATAGCTGTATAAATCCTGTAAATAGGAAACACAGTCCACAAATAGAATTGACAATCTGCAAACAAACACATTTTAAATTCACAAACATATACGTTATGATCTGTAAATAAAAAACGTGATTCACAAATAAAAGTCACAATCTGCAGACAAACTATTTAAAAATCCACAAATAAATACTTAATTATCTCCAAATAATGAACATGATCCACAAATATAACTTACAATCTGCAAACAATTTCCATTACTTGAAGATATATTTGTGTGACATAATCGATACAAAGTGAAAAACAGAGTTTGTGAAATGTCCCATATTTGTGGATTGCAAAATGCGTTTGTGGAATGGTTCCTGTTTGTTTACAGAATTTTGATGCAAATATTCCTTATGATGTGTGTGAAAAGTTTTCTCAATGTTCAATCTCTTGCTAGCCTTCTTGAAATGATATCTGACTCTGTTCCAGCCAATCGAGTATTTTCCTTTAGTCTGACTTCATTTACGTGTTTGAACGACTCAAGTCTTGATGAAAGTAACTAACAACTATGCTTTAAACAGTTAAGCCTTTCATTAAAACTTTTTTGGGGCAAATGTCTTGCTAACTAGATTTATGTTTAAACCAAAAAGTTGTGTTTTGTGTCTTACTAAAATTTTCTTGCTACATTTAATAGATAACCAGCTCCAGGCTTTAGTACATGTACTATTAGTACAGACCGTCACATCACTACCCAGCTTATTCGAATCAGGATCCATTTCTCCTTGTCAAAGTACTGTATTCTGTTAGCTAGACAGTCTATCAGCTGAAAAAGATATTAACATTTTGGTTGATACATGAATTGCATGTACTTGTCACTTTTATAATCTCTCTGGTTACACTAATCTATCTTGTCACTGCTAGAAGGGATACAGCTTATGTCTTAGTGACGTTGTACTTCTGAGTCAGACTACTGTACTGTAGCATGTGTTTTGCTTCTCACTGGGTCAGCCAAAGCACCTTGTTGTAATACTATGTTCTAGGTAACAACTAACGTGGCCAATGCTAATTTCTGTGTGACTGAAGCACTTTGCATTATTATATTTTACACTGAAACTTAGACATACAGACCTAGTAAAACAGTACTTCTGAATTTTCTAACAAAATGATCCTATAGACTTATGAGATTAAAATGGTTTTAAGAAGCTATTTCATTGAAATGTAGTTGGGTCTTATTTCATAGGATTTGCATATAGGAACCAATCCAGTAAGACTTTCTGCTAGAATTCTCTAAACAGGAGTTTTATATGGTCAATATGGTTTCAAATGATGCTTAGAAAATCCAATTTGAAATGTACGTAACAAAATTCTCCCCAGAGCAACAAAAAGCTCCAGAGGGCAAATTGCATCTGATGTTATGATTATTTGAAGCTCGTGCGCAATATAATTTCACTCTCTCTTAATTGCATAGATGATACCGAGAGAAACACCTGTTCTCAATGTAGCACAGCTATTTTGAACACTGCACACAAGAAAGTTGTCCTGACATCTCACCATCACTGACAGATATGCTAGCATCAACTATGGCCTAAAGTAGTCATCTAGACAATTTAACAACATGCAGACGTACAGTACTGTAGGCTAAGTGCATGTAGGTGTATTCATTTTCAATAAGAAATAAAAATTTGCCAGGTGCGTATCTACCACCAAAAGGCCTTGTTTTTTGTCTACTGTTTATTGTTGAGTACCTAAGCTGTTTAGAATGAAAGTCTACTGATATACTTCCGCAGTAATGCACAAGTAGGTGTAGTGTATGGAAAACATACCACAGCCAGGGGATACAGCCCTTATCCCTGGCCTGTTGAGTATATTCTATAAACACTCAGAGATTCCATCTTTTTATTTTTAAGGCCTTTCTCACATTGAGGTAATATGATTAGATGGTTGATCAAATAAATTAATGTTTTATAAAAAACACAAATGTTAAATTTGTGAGGGTTGTGAAAGGGTTGTAAATACTTTCTGATGGCACTGTATTTACAGTCTAAATTACAGTTTACAAACAGGTAGGCATATACAGTGAGGGAAAAATATTTGATCCCCTGCTAATTTTGTACATTTGCCCACTGAAAAAGAAATGATCAGTCTATAATTTTAATGGTAGTATTATTCGGAAAGTGAGAGACAGAATAAAAACAAAAAATCCAGAAAAAATTTAAAACAAATTTTAATTGATTTGCTTTACAATGAGTGAAATAACTAGTTGATCCCCTCTTAATCATCAAGATTTCTGGCTCCCAGGTGCCTCATATTAGAGAGTGCTTGATACCTGTATAAAAGTCACCGGTCCACAGAAGCAAGCAATCAGATTCCAAACTCCTCACCATGGCCAAGACCAAACAGATGTCCAAGGATATCAGGGACAAGATAGTAGCCCTATAAAAGGCTGGAAGGGGCAACAAGTCCATCGCCAAGCAGCTTGGTGAGAAGGTGACAGTTATTATTCACAATTGGAAAAAACACAAAATAGTTAATCTTCCTCGGTCTGGGGCTCCATGCAAGATCTCACCTGGTGGAGTTGCAATGATCATGAAATCATTTGTCTATTAAACTTTGGCCATTACTTGAAGTTCCAAATGTCTCAATGCCAAATTTTTGTTCAGTATGGTGTAGGGCATGTTATTCAATACTCTCCTCCACTAATATTGGCATGCTTGATAAATGTGAGCAAAATGGGCTTTATTGTTCATCATTGTTCAAGTGTGAAAGAAAATTATTTTTCTTTTTAACGCGTGATACTATTGACGTTCTTTACTAATTTGTGAGTAAAATGTAACAGTGCCTTCCCCCTGCCTTCACTATATGATTGAACTGAGAATACAGTAATGATGTGTAACAATGTTTAGCTACACAAATCAGGTAATGGCTAAAAGAAAATAACAATGGCTGAAAATGTAAATTTCTACTATCAGGGCAATAATTATGAAGTTCATAGCAACTGGAGATGGAAGAGGATGTGTGCCTATATTGACCCCACTCTTACGTACGCCTCCCCGAAAGGAGGGGACTGACTTCCCGCTGCTCAAATCACACTCAGAGGACAGTGAAAATGATGTGGGGTTGTGGTGCGAGTAAAGGACACAGAGAACAGAGTACCGTATAAAAACAGGGTTTTTATTGAACCCACGGTAAATTTGTATTAGGGAAAGGGGCTGGACTGAACCAAAGCAAAGAAATAATATATAAAATCCCCACCCCTAACCTGTTCTAAACTAACACAAATACCTAGATAACTAAACTAAGCTGGCACACGATCAAGGCGCCCTAACCAAAATACAGGTGGTGGTTCTCCCAGATCTGAGCCTAGTGTATATGTACAAGAAAGTTACCTTACGGGTGGTGTAAGCCCATGGGCGGCTCTTTCCTATACGCTCCCCTATGCGTTCCCCTTCCCCTGGGAAGAACAAGAGAACAAAGGTTATATACACAGTAATAAACCTAGTAATGTTTCCAAGTACAATGATTAATACATGTTCTAACTACTCAATAAACAAAACACCAATCACACTCTCACACACAGAACCATACATAACCACTCAGGCTGTCACCAAGAGAGACTGAGAGGAAGAGAGTCTCCAACACAGGGCTTTTTATCTGGCTCTCAATAAGCCACAGCTGTCAGGGCTGATGAGGTAGGCAGGACCAAAGGGGGACATTCCTCTCCATCCTGCTCCCGTATGGCTCCACCTGCTGGGCACAGACAGACAGAAAGAACAGACAACACCAAGAGACACAGAACACAGCAAAAAACGCCAGTTCAGCGTTACTCTGAGTCAGTTGCCACCGCAACATATTCTGTAAATCTAACCTGCTCACTAGCAGGTCTTTCAACAATACTCCTAAGTCACAGATGGACAAAAGATATTAAATAAGTATTCCGTTGCATCAAAGCGATAATGAATTTGGTATTACGTTATGAGACTTGGAGCACCAAGTTGTTAATTTAATAAATTTCAGGGTTTCCAGGTGTTATTGGCTGCATAGATGGCACTAATGTTCCTATCAAAGTTTAGACAGCAATGCTCTAGATCAGTGTTTCTCAAACTTTTTTCAACATTGTACTAGATCAGTACACTAGATCAGTGTTTCTCAAACTTTTTTCAACATTGTACCCCCTTTGAATTGCCTTTTTAAGCCCCTGACCAGCGCATAATGTTTTTTTGTAGAAAATAAAGTTTATATACCAGTGATAGATTCACTAAACAAACATTTTTAAACCAAAACATTTAAATGCTACATTTCAAATGTGGACCACCATGTTGACACGTGAGGTGGGCGAGCAGTCAGAGATACAATATGCTACAATAATTTATTATTGCCCCTTCAAGTCCAGTGTCATATAAATATAATATAAGTGACAAGTGCATGCAATTCATGTATCAAACAAAGTATTAATATATTTTTCAGCTGATAGACTGTCTGTCTAGCTAACAGACTACAGTACTTTGACAAGGAGAAATGGATCCTGTTTCGAATAAGCCCGGTAGTGACATGACGGTCTGTACTACTAGTACATGTACTAAAGCCTGGAGCTGGTTATCTATTGAACATAGCGAGACAACGCTAATTTTAGTAAGACAAACACACAACTTTCTGGTTTAAACAAATCTAGTTAGTTAGCAAGCCATTTGTCCCAAAAACGTTTTCATGAAAGCCTTACCTGTTTAAAGCTAGTTGTTTTTTTCATCAAGACTTGAGTCGTTCAAAACAGGAAATGACGTCAGACTAAAGGGAATGCCCGATTGGCTGGAACAGAGTCAGATCATTTCAAAAAGGCTAGCAAGGAGATTGAACATTTACAAATCATTTCACACAAATCATGAGGAATATTTCCGTCAAAATTTCTGTAAACAGGAACCATTCCACAAACTCATTTTGCGATCCACAAATAAGGGACATTCCACAAACTCAGTTTTTCACTTTGTGTTGATTATGTCACACAAATATATCTTCAAGTAATGGAAATTGTTTGCAGATTGTAAGTTATATTTGTGGATCATGTTTCTTATTTGGAGATAATTAAGTATTTATTTGTGGATTTTTGTTTTTGTTTGTTTGCATATTGTGACTCATTTGTGAATCATGTTTATTTACAGATCATAATGTATTTGTTTGTGAATTTAAAATGTGTTTGTTTGCAGATTGTCAATTATATTTGTGGATTGTGTTTCTTATTTACAGATCATGCAGTATTTGTTTGTAGATTTAGTTAATTTGAAATTTTTTAGCAGTAAAAAACTCAAGTCAAAATGTTGAAAACAAATAGGAACCAATCCACACACATTACATAATCCACAAATTCTAAAAAGTACTAATTGTTTTTTTGCAGATAATGAATTATTTTTGTGGATTGTGTTTCATATTTGTAGATCATGAGACATTTGTTTGTGGATCTTACTTGTCTTTTTGCATCGTGTTTTCTATTTACAAATTGTAGAATTTATTTGTGAATTGTAATCTGCGCATTTGCAATATTATTTAAGCAAATCTATCTCCATACTAAACTCAGTAGTGATCACTTTCTTTGAATATTTATTACCAAACAAGTGAAACACAGAAAGTAAACTCTAAGCCAACAAAGCTTGAACAAACTAATAGGCCACAAAGTAGCCAAAAGAAAACAGACTCAAACAGTCTGAAGTAAATGGTATCATTAATAAGATGCAGTGACATTTGGACAATCTCAAACTCTACAGCAGGGGTGCCCACTCCTGGTCCTGGAGAGCTACCATCCTGTAGGTTTTCATTCAAATCCAATCAAATTTGATTTTACTAATTAGTTGGATGAACAACTTGATCAGGTTAGTGTCAACTGGAGTTGGAAAGAAGACCTACAGTACAGTAGCTCTCCCAGAGCAAGAGTGGGCACCTCTGCTCTACAGGTACCAAAACAGAATAATCTCCCTTACCTAACCCTGACAAGTAGACAAATAAATACTGTTAGTAAAGTCTTTCCAGTTGCATCACATAATTAGGGTCCTGGGAGTAAATCAGTGTCTTCAGAAAGCCGGGGACTTAGACCGCAGGAACCTCTGGGCACCAGTAGGAGGAGCCCAATGAGAGGATGTGACAATTGTCAAGCTCCTCTAAAACCATAGACAGTATATAGTACTGGACGTAACATGTGTGATGTCACCCATTGGTTTATGAAGATCTGATTTGAGTCATCAAGTTTGCCATTACGAGCACAGCCATTTTGGTTGCAGATGTGACGATTTTAGATGAGAGGCGGTATCTGACTGTGATGTTAGCTAAGAGTTTGCAATGCTGCTTACACTCTACGTTACATTACACAGTTTCACTGGCACAGTCAATGTCAATCACATCATAGCCATTCCCTAACACCCCCTGTTTTATCGCCAATTTTAAAATCAATAATTCAAAAAGTGAACATCATTCTGTATTTTTTCTATTTTAATTTTTTTATTTTTGGGGGTAGGATCAGCTTTGATGCTTCAAATTGAATATTGCTTCAGTCAGTGTACTTTTTCATCCCCTATTATATTTTATATTTTCTTTCTCACCTGCTATACGCCACCTTTCTCTATCTTTACAACCCCATCCTAACCATTTTCACCCAATTTAATATCCATCCCAGTTTATATTTTCTATCTATTTCCAACTTTGCTGCTACATCTAAACTTACTTGCCTTATACCAGTACTGCTTTAATTGTTATTTGTCTTAACCAACAATTATATCTATGCGAAAAATCAAAAGGAAATGCGCTCACACAAGAGACTTAAATTTTGGGTGCCAACCTAAATAATGTATACTGAGGTTTAATACTCCAAAACGGAGCAAGTTTGCACACCTAATTACACTGGATGGAATATAATTGAACACCAATATAAATGTATTCACATGGAGGCAATTGATAAAAATATATAAGTTGCTTACGCGTTTCGGCTAGCAAGCCTTCATCAGAGCATACTAATTGCTAGCCGAAACGCTTAAGCAACATATATATTTTTATCAATTCCCTCAATGTGAATACATTTATATTGGAGTTCAATGATATTCCGTCCAGTGTAATTAGGTGTGCAACCTTGCTCCGTTTTGGAGTATTAAACCTCAATTATATCTATGCATTCCCATCTATTACTTTGCCCCGACCAAACTGGGTTTCTTTTTGCCAAGTATTTTTCTATTATACTGTGATGCTTTACATAATTAGGAAACCTTTCTAATCTAAATGATTCTACTGCTTTTGATTTAAAAATAAAATAATTTGCCAAAATTATTATATTATTGATAGATTGACAATCCCCTTTTAAATCACTGAGTAATGACATCTGCAGTGTTAACTCCAGTCAAATGTTAGAATTCTTCAGCCAATCCTTCACCTGTGTCAAGAAACGCGCTACATGTGGACAATACCAAAACTAATGGTCTATTGACTCTGCCTCCCCATTGCAAAATGGACAGAGCTTGGAAGATTGTATCCCCTATTTATATAAATTTCTATTTGTTGCCAAAATTCTGTACAATAACTTGAAACATCCTTAGTTTTGAGTCTGGTGTAGTTTTGCGTGTTAAATCAAAAACCCTATGCCAAGGTAACGGTACATCAAAAATCTCTTCCCAGCTATTTTGCATTTTATATGGAACAGAATTTTCTCATGCTTAAATTAAATTGACATTTCTTTATCACTGTTTTCCTCAACCACTAATGACTTTTAATGCAGGGTTGACAGACCAGTTCTTTTTTTCATCTCCATTTGACTCAATTATTTGATTATACTTTGGAAAGAACAAGCATTTCCATATATTCTTAATAGTTGATTATAGGATATCAATTCTCCAGCCTCATTTATAATATCGTTTACAAAGACTGTTCTTTTATTAAACATTATTTAAAAAAATACATTTATCAATTAGTATACTGGAGTTCAACCACAACATTTGTTGCAACATTTGTTCTGCTTTTTCAGGAGGATTAAACTGAAATTGCAGCCAGCTTTCCATAGACTGCCTAAAACAAGATAATGTTCAGTTGTGATTTGAATAAATGAAAAAAGACCCTTCCCAAACATTGGATGAGATTTCCTTACCATCTTACTTGAAAACCATTTTGGATTCAAATATGTCTTTTGTAAAACTGATGCCTTTAATGAAAGGTCCAATGCCTTAAGGTTCAGTAAACTTTGCCCTCCATATTCAAATTCATTGTATAGATAGGCTAGTTTGGTTGTGTGGCTTGCCATTCCAGATAAAATTAAATATTTTTTTCTCATATAATTTAAACAGCGTATCACTAGGAGTTTGCTATACCATAAGCAGATGTTTGAACTGAGAATAACCAAGCAGTTAATCAAAGAGATCTTTCCGCGCCCGCCTTTCCAAGGTAATAAAATCGTATCTATTTTTACTAATTTTCTATAAAATATTTCTTGAGCACAATTAGAGCTTTCTTTCATTATATGTATGCCTAATATGTCCACATCCCCATCAGACCATTTTTTCAGAAAACTATATGGTAAAAGTTTAATCTTTCAAATCTACAATATGCAATATTGTACACTTTTCAAAATTTAGATTTCAATCTAGAAATATTCAAGAAAGTATTGAGATCCTCAATTAGGCTTTGTAGGGATTCCAATCACAGCTGTAACAGGCCATTCATTTCTAAACCTTTAATCTTATTGTTACTTCTAATTTTAATAGCCAACATTTCAATGGCAAAAATAATTAGATAAGCAGAAAGTGGGCACCCTTGCTTCACTCCTCTTGACAGTCCAAAATCCCTTGAGATGTAGCCGTTATTGAATATTCTGTACCTAGGGTTAATATACAAAACTTTGACCCGTTTTATAATTGATTTCCAAAAGTTTAAATATTCTAGGCATTTATATACAAACTCTAACCTCACCTTATCAAAGGCCTTTTTAAAATCTGCTATGAATACCAGGCCAGATGCCCTTTGTCTATCATATTGTTCTATTGTCTCTAATACTTGCTTTATGTTATCTAAAATATATCGTCCATACAAAAAACCTGTTTGGTTATGATGGATAACATCAGACAAAACTTTTTTTTAATCTAAGTGCTAGGCACTTTGCTAGAATTTTTGCATCTCAACTCTGCAATGTCAGAGGCCTCTAATTTTTTAGATATATTGGATCCTTATATATTCCGCATGGATCCTGTTTCAACAACAGACAAATCACTCCCTCTTGTTGCATTTCAGATAATTTATTATTTACATAGAATAACTAAAACTTGCTAATAATGGTTATTGTAGGATATAAAAAAAGGTTTGGTACAGCTCAACAGGAATGCCATCCAACCCTGGAGTTTGAAAGTTTTGATGGCATCTAGAAGCTCCTCTGTAATTTGTCCTTCACATGATTCTCTTTTCAGATGTAAATTTACATCATTTTCTGAAAAAAAATGTCTAAGCAATTCATTTCTGTTAGAGGCAGTGGAGTAGACTGAAAAGAAAACACATGTTTAAAATACTTCACTTTCGCATTCAGAATCTCTGAATGAGTTATCGACTAATTTCAACTGATATAAGTTCTTTGATTTCTTTTTGTTTGGCCTCCAATTTAACTTGAATCTCTATGGCACAGTTCTCATTACCATCTATCTGTATTATTAATCCTTCAATGGTCCTTCCTGTATTGCAGAAGACTTAACTATGGATTGAGACTATAAACTTATTATGAAAATGTTTACTTAGGTAATACACCAATTGAGCAGTGGCTGAATTTCTCATAGACTTCTACAGAGACCGACCAATTGCAACCGCATGTGTCGCCCCTAGCTGGAATTCAGATAGAATGCAGGTTGAAGGCACTTCCACATTTGCTTCACTTTGCCAAACTGGATGCTAACCCTGTGTCTAAAACACTGTTTTAAAAAGTTGATGAAACTGCTTGTCGTTCCGCCATAAAAAAAACGGGAGAAAGCTGAAATCAACCAGCCATTTTGTTTTGGCCAATCAGTGTCATATATATATATATAGAACAGTATGTATACTGTGTACTGCAATATGTGAGTGCATTTTTACAAGTGCATTTTTACAATTTTCATCCCTCCCGCAAGGTACCCCATAGACCCACCACGATCCCTAACACTCCTTTCTGCCCCCGCACCACCTATCCCAACCCTCCCACCTCCCCCAACCCATACCCTATGCATGACTCCTAGACCAACAAACAAACACATACATTAACAGAAAAAAATTACTTGGTGGACTAGGAACATTATGGGCCCTATTTTAATGATCTAAGCGCATGGCGTCAAGCACATGGCGCAAGTGTGCTTTGGGCTTGTCCAAAGCAACTTTTGCTAGTTTGACAGCGGATAAATGGGTCCATGCGACAGTCGCATGGTCTAAAAGGGTTGTACTAAGTGTCTTTATTAATTCATGGGTGTGTTTTGGGCGTAACATGCTATAAACCAATCAGAGATTAATCTCCCATTCCTTTTAAGAGCCAGGCGCGTTTGTACCTTTCGCGCATTGCTAATGACGGCTGATTTGCACCGTAATGTTATTATTTGTAATCTTTTGCATGTTTGTGTGCTGCTGCGCTTCCATGTGTGTGTGTGCAACAAGCATAGTGTGCACGCGCTGTGCCTATGCCATAGGTGCATTTGACTAATTTGCTGTTAAAATAACTATGACGTGCTGCGCCATAAATCAGTTTGGCCCAGTTCTGAGTAAGCCCTTGGTATTTCTATTTAAATCCAGCCTTGAGAATGTGTATGGTAACTGCTATATCTCCAGGTGATTTGTTGTTAGATATAGGCTATAATTTTTATATTCTTATATACTGTACAAACATTAACCAATGTCTTTCCTTTCTTGAGTACAGGATCCAATCTGACTGTACAGTAGTATACTAGACAATAATGAGTGTGAAAATGTGCACCTTTTTTAAAATGTAATGCTGAATGATAAACTCCATCCTACAATTTCAGTATAGAAGCAGAAGCATGCATACTGTATATTGCATATCAACATAGTCTAGTTGGAACTTAAATATTGCTTGACACAACAATTGTATTTAACATATAAATATTCCACACCTTAGAAATTAAGTATTGTATTTACACATTCCATGTTTAGTTAAAAACATCAGCCCTAACTATAACCATAATTATTTCTGAGACATTATAATTTGGGATTTGCAGGAAAATATTTCAACACTATTCACTCAACATGTCAAATTGATTGCATATTAGTACTAATTGTTACTAAGTATAGTTAGTCAGTGTCAGCTGTATTCCTTAATTCTAGCCTCAACCATCTGCAGCCACGTGTGCATCACTCAAAAGTGTCCCCTGGAAACACTTCCGTTGTGTTGTGGGCACACTTCCATTGTGTTGTGAGCTATTTGCATGTGTTGTCTTTATGTTGCGTGTTGTGGGCTATTTGCATGTGTTATCTTTCTGTTGCGTGTTGTTGTCTATTTTCATGCATTTTATTGTTGTTGCGTGTTGTAGTCTATTTGCATGTGTTGTCTTTATGTTGTGTATTGTGGTCTATTTGTGTGCATTTTATTTTTGTTGTGTGTTGCGGCCTCTCAGGGCCGCCGTAATATACTGTCATTGGTTGAAGCAGACAAAAACAATGATGGCTGCCACAATGGAACATCGGGAACTTTACTCAATCTAATCTGTTATCGCATCTGTTTTAAGCAATTTGAAAGTTTACTTTTTGTTAAAAACCGAGCAAAGAACAACACTCGAAGCCTTCATATCTAAAAAAATATGTTGTTGCGGTTTTGCCGACTCAATTTGGCAAAAGTCTGATGTATCCAATTGCACCGAGAGGCATTTGAGCGGGGTCCGTTGGTGACTCATCTTTGGAAATGGGCTGTGAATGAACCTTAACCAGACACACTCTCAGTTAGAACTGAGAAGAGTCTGGTGTCAACCAGGCTAAGTCTTTACACAAGTCAATCAACTTAAATATTTAAATGTCTCTAGTCAAAAGTAAGACATGTCTTTTACTGATGAAATTTGAGGAAAACATGCTTGGCAGAGGCAGATAAAACAGTTGTCCTTTCATCCGTAGTGTTAATCTTAATTAAACCCTCCCGGCTCATGAATAGTAGAGTTTCATTTTGCATATTGAAATGTTACTTTAACACATGTAAGCGTTTATATAACAGGTGTAGACGTTTATTTAACAGGCGCAGGCGTTAAATATTACATTAATTTATTAGGAATAACCCCTTGAGATGTAGCATCTCGTTATCCTTTTTACCTAAAGGATTTTTAGGAACACCATACTAATACTGTGTTTGACCCCCTTTCGCCTTCAGAACTGCCTTAATTTTATGTGGCATTGATTCAACAAGGTGCTGAAAGCATTCTTTAGAAATGTTGGCCCATATTGATAGGATAGCATCTTGCAGTTGATGGAGATTTGTGGGATTGGGATACACATCCAGGGCACAAAGCTCCCGTTCCACCACATCCCAAAGATGCTCGATTGGGTTGAGATCTGGTGACTTTGGGGGCCATTTTAGTACAGTGAACTCATTGTCTTGTTCAAGAAACCAGTTTGAAATTCGAGCTTTGTGACATGATACATTATCCTGATGGAAGTAGCCGTCAGAGGATGGGTACATGGTGGCCATAAAGGGATGGACATGGTCAGAAACAATGCTCAGGTAGGCTATGGCATTTAAACAATGCCCAATTGGCACTAAGGGGCCTAAAGTGTTCAAAGAAAACATCCCCCAAACCATTACACCACCACCACCAGCCTGCACAGTGGTAACAAGGCATGATGGATCCATGTTCTCATTCTGTTTACGCCAAATTCTGACTACCATCTGAATGTCTCAACAGAAATCGAGACTCATCAGACCAGGCAACATTTTTCCAGTCTTCAACTGTCCAATTTTGATGTGCTTTTGCAAATTGTAGCCTCTTTTTCCTATTTGTAGTGGAGATGAGTGGTACCCGGTGGGGTCTTCAGCTGTTGTAGCCCATCCGCCTTAAGGTTGTGCGTGTTGTGGCTTCACAAATGCTTTGCTGCATACC
Source organism: Umbra pygmaea (assembly GCA_016801145.1). Classification (NCBI taxonomy): domain Eukaryota; kingdom Metazoa; phylum Chordata; class Actinopteri; order Esociformes; family Umbridae; genus Umbra; species Umbra pygmaea. The sequence continues at coordinate 1,444 of JACXGM010011568.1, read as the reverse complement.
TCGGTTGTAACGAGTGGTTATTTCAGTCAAAGTTGCTCTTCTATCAGCTTGAAGCAGTCGGCCCATTCTCCTCTGACCTCTAGCATGTGGGAATTTTTGCCCACAGGACTGCCGCATACTGGATGTTTTTCCCTTTTCACACCATTCTTTGTAAACCCTAGAAATCGTTGTGCGTGAAAATCCCAGTAACTGAGCAGATTGTGAAATACTCAGACCGGCCCGTCTGGCACCAACAACCATGCCACGCTCAAAATTGCTTAAATCACCTTTCTTTCCCATTCTGACATTCAGTTTGGAGTTCAGGAGATTGTCTTGACCAGGACCAAACCCATAAAATGCATTGAAGCAACTGCCATGTGATTGGTTGAGTAGATCATTGCATTTAGGAGAAATTGAACGGGTGTTCCTAATAATCCTTTAGGTGAGTAAATATATATATATATATATATTTCGATTCGATTATATATATATATATATGATCGATTCCAAAACGTGTAAGTTTTGCTTTTTGTAGCAGCCAGCCAGCCACCGTACTGCCAGGGGCAGCCAGGCTGTTGTTGTGTTATCCGCCACCAAGCACACAAAAGCGGCACTCAAAGGTGTGGCTTCAATTTACTTAAAAAACAATCCCAATTTCTTGCATTGGAGGATGCACTACAAATATGATTAAAAATCTTTGCCGAATCGATAAAATTGGGGTGAATAACAACGTTACTCAGATTTTGTTCTCTTGTAGATTTAACTTTACGCGAATTGCTAACACAAGTAACGTTAGCAAACCTACTGCTGCTAGCGTTCAACTGCAGCGTGAAACTCTGTTCACGTTAGCAGTCAATGGAAAAATCACAGCGAAGAATCTGGAAGAATGACACAAATGTAACAGCTTATGTGGTGAAAAAGCTGCACCACTTTGTGTGTCCAGGCCTCCTCTGCACCTATTGAATGGGTGTTTTCAACTGCTGGAGAAACAATGTGTGCTGAACATTCGCGCATGCTGCCGACAAGGCAATGTGACCCGTTTCAACCACAGTTATTAAAGAATCAGAATCTAGAATCGATAAAAAACGGAATCGAAAGAAAGAATTGGAATTGGAATCAGAATTGTTAAAATCAAAACGATGCCCAACCCTATGTGTAATATGTATATGTAATATGTAATGTGTGTGTGTGTGTGTGTGTGTGTGTGTGTGTGTGTGTGTGTGTGTGTGTGTGTGTGTGTGTGTGTGTGTGTGTGTGTGTGGTGTGTGTGTCTATATGTATATGTATATGTATGTGTATATATATATATATATATATATATATATATATATAAAACGTAATATATTTTTTATAGCAATTGTAAAAGATGATATACACTAAATGTTATTAAATATAATGTCTCATATAATCGACACTGTCGCTCAAAACGAGCTATGGATAAGTGTTTAATAGCAAGTTTAATCCA
>JACXGM010011567.1:0-24885 GCA_016801145.1 Umbra pygmaea | reverse complement strand
TATAGTTTAAGGGGGCAAAAATATAGCATTTTTTACCAGGGACTTTTTAAGTTATTTAGCAGTTTCAAGGAAAAAAATAATAATAATAATAATAATAATAATAATACCGACAATAACAATAGGGTTACTCCTGACGGAGTACCCCTAATAATAATACCGACAATAACAATAGGGTTACTCCTGACGGAGTACCCCTAATTACTAATTCTACATCACACATGGAGGAAGGTGTGTGACTCGAAAGTACAGTATCCTATTAGCCTGTTGAGCTCATGCTTAGTCACTTTCTTCAGGGCACTGACATTCAGGCCTCAGGCAACAATAGTCATCACTGGTCCACCAGGGGGCGCACACTCTACCTTTCAAATCAAGGTTCTTGGCTCCATTAACCACCTGGCTGGTTGCCTTGGCATCCACCTTCAGCGTGTGGATGTTACTATTGTCACGGGTGATGACCACGTTGTGCCACTGGTTGTCATGTAGGGCCCGGTCACTGTTGCCCTTGATGACGTTGGGTCCGTTGCCAAGGTCAAACACATAGTGGATGTACCTGCAGGAGGTCAAAGTTGTCTCTATTAACTGAATAGAACACATTTCCAACCAATATGAGCAATGTAACAAAGGAAATGCTCTCCTGTTTTCTCAACCTCTGTGAGAGAGTAAATGGAGTTGTCGATCATCTAAGTACAGTATAATGTGAAAATGGTGATGTTTAACCTGAAGTTCACTGCAATATCTGCAGACATGAATTGAAGTGTAATGTCATATTATTGATGTTGACAGTATTCTTCTGTGACTCCTTCCTTATAAGTAAGTACCTGTGTATAGTATAGTATTGTGGAGATATTTATAAATAATGGAGATTATGCACACGTTTGGTACAGTATGTACAGGGGTGGAAAAGGAAATGGAAAATTACTGTTAGTTTAAACAGGTCTTTAGTGTATTGCCAATTATAGCATTACATACAAAAATACTTTGAATTTTCAGTTGGAACAGTGTTCCAAAGAGGACAAAAAGTCAGTGCTTGAAGTGCAGGTTGGTTTGGTCACAAAAAAATATATATTTTATGTGTCAAGTGGTACAGTCTCGAAATCATGATAGCAAATGTCAAACATGTTTGAGTTTGTCCAATTTACTTTGATAGGATATAGACATATGTAGCTGTACAGAATGGTACAACATAGCTTCAATGTTATTAAAGAATGTTTTATTTTTATTTTATATTATTATTATTACAGTAATCCCTATGTGTGTTACTAAGTATTGTCAATATTGTATTTGATTGTTTTCTTTCTTCATTTGGACACTTTTATATAATGCAAAAGGTAAATTGAATACCTTTTGCCTACTATGTGACAGAAATAACCACCAACTGACACAAAAGAAGGATCTCAAATACCCTTTGACCAGCTCCACAGCAATGAAGTCATTTCCGTCTCCACTGTTGAAAAGTATGAAGCCATCAGGAGAGGTGGTCTTAAACTGGAAAAAGAGGTGCATCGATGTGTAAGCTTGCAGCGTTGCCAGGCTCAGGTAGCTGCTCTTGGACTTGAAGGTCACAGGATCGGCGATGATAGAGCGCATGCCGAAGCGGGCGTTGAGGTCACAGAAGTCAATATCTCCGTTCTTACATAGGTCAATGTAGAGCATCCCATTGAACCTAAAAAAATAGGTAAAGTTAATATTTAGATTGATGCATGTAAATGGATCAGCCATGTCGTCATTCACTTGAAAAGCACTTGTAAGCTACAGTAGTTAACTAACGTTATATTAAGCAACACAGTGTTTTCACCAAAACAACACAATGGCTTCTTATCAATGATTGGTTTATTAATCAATTTTGGAAGTGTTTTTTATGGTGATATTAAACCATACATTTTTGAATTGGAGTAGTCTATACCAAAAAAGAGTTGAAACTGAGTGGAAGATATTTGGCAGTTTTTTTCTGCTGGTACATGTTCAAGTACGGTTTAATGAATGCATATTCTGATCGCATTTGGGTCATGCACTGCATGATTAAAATAGCAAGAAAAAGAGAAATCTATATTCTTTTTAGACACAGCTAATGTAATTTCTACTAATAATTTCGTACTCTACATAATTAAGCCTATTTGTTCCTAGTTCCCAGTTTTCCACTCTCAGTATTCTGTTTTTCATCGAGTTACTTTGTGTTCCTTCCTAGTACCTGTGTACCGAACCCAGCCTGGACTCCGACCCACCCTGTGTAACGAACCCTGCCTGGACTACGACCATCCCCTTGTACCGAACCCTGCCTGGACCACTACCTTCTCCGTGTACCGAACCCTGCCTGGACCACTACCCTCTCCGTGTACCGAAGCCTGCCTGACCCCCTGACCATTCTCGCCTGCCGGACTGGAGCCTTACACCCTACCCCCTCACACTGACCTCAATAAACATTATTATTGTTTTTCATCTCTGCTTCTGGTTCCTTACCTTCTCCTGTGCCCAGTCCTGACACAAAAGCAATAAGTAATTGAACAGTGACGGTCTCCTCCTCATTGAGTGCCTGATTTAGTGGCTCCATGTCCACGGTCTCCATGTTCTAAGTTACCCAGACTCACAATGACATCATCTTCACTAACCAATAGTTTGCCTGTCCTGTCTGTCAAACATCCACAGCTGGTTTCATTTCAATTCATTAGTGCTGTATTTAATTCTGTGTATTTATTTGGTTATTTGTGGATCAATGTCTTAATGTTTTGTCTATGTGTGTTACAAAGAACACTTCCATTTTGTGTATTCACCCTTTTATTGATAGTATTCTTCAAAAAGTATTCTTTTTGTTTGGTGAGTGTTGTCTAAATAAACCTTTAATTTCATCCTTTGATATTGTTTCCTGTTTTCCTGTCTACTTAATGATTGATAAATCTGTCTATTGTATTAAACATTAGCAAAATATTAATTTATTTATTTTTTAAACAGCTTAAAGAAATGCAAAGTCAGGAACTATGCTGTTATTCTGGGTACTTAACATTTAGTCGTAACGCCGTCCTTAAAACATGTTACATCATTCATAGTTACATCTTGTTACCCAAACTGTTGCATACTACTGTATGTGTCTGTAATGTACCAGACTGTGTTGTTTATCCTCAAGTTATTTTGTTCTATGTACTGTAGCTGCATTTAATCCGTGCATTGGGGATACTCAACATTTCCACTTAGCAAACCAAAGGCCCAAGGAACAAACATTTTGCACTTGGGCATGATCAGCGTTGTTTACAAAGTAACTACAAGGAAATTAAATTCAAATAGATGCAGTAAAGAGGTAATAGGTCTCCACTCAAATGTAGGAAATATCATGGCAACGTGTTGGGAAAAGATGCCGTGGAGGAAAACATTTGAATCTCCCCATTGACTACCAGCAAAATGTTCCTGTACTAATTTAGGCTATTACTTTGATGTGTATTTATCAACTTACTTAGATAAAAATGTGGGTTTGATGGATGTGAATCCCAATATATGTTCAACTCAACGTTACAATACACCACATTCTTCCAGTCAATTCGAAAGGGCATTAGCCATTAGCAGTCACTTTTCTTAATCTTATAAGGATGATTTCTAAATGGGAACCTTTGAAAACAATCACAAATATCAGAACTGGATTTATTTAATTCCATTGTGGACCTTTATTAATGAAGAAATCCTAAAGGATTTGACAGATATTCACTTTGTTAGTTTTTCACTGTTTGACAGTGGCTGACTGGTAATTCTGTTTTTCCCCATGAGGTGGCGTTCTATTACGCTCCAATGACCTCTACTAAATTTATTGGCTCATTGTAGATTGAGTTGTAGGATAGATTTTGAATTTTTATGACAGAAATGTTTGATTACTTACATTAGTAGTTAGTACATAGCTAATAATAATTAATTCAACTTTAGTGCTTTTCAAGGAACCCAAAGCTCTTTAGATAAGGGCAAAAGCCCAAACCCATCCACCATCATTGTGTAGCACCCACTTGGGTGATGCATGGCAGCCATATGTTTGCCTTATTTTCACCACACATGAGCTATTAGGTAGAGATGTGAGTAGTTATACACTCACCAGCAGGGCCGGACTAACAATTTCCTGTGCCCTGGGCAACAAGACTCAAGGCCCCCGCTTTCCCCAAAGCAACAATCGCAAAGTTGCTATCATCAAAAGAATATAGCCTATACTTCTATAATATCAAATCAGGATTCTGCATGGCTCATTGGAGATGTATGTATGTACAGTAGCCTCAGAACAAAGAGCATATAACCTATACTTCTATACTAACAAATCAGGCTTCTGCATGGCTCAGTGGAGATGCATGTAGCCTACTGTATGTACAATAGCCTTAGCATAAAGTGCATTCAAGAGACAGAACAAGCATAAATGTTTAACATACTGTAACTTTTTACAATGAATCTTTCACAGAACTTGGTGTAATTATTAAATGTTTCAATATGTAGCCAATCAATTATATTTTCACTGCAACAGTGAAATAAAGCAGACAGCTAGGTAAGCCTTAACTTAAAACCAGAGATTATTTCTAAGAAGCAAAAATGTGAAATTTTCACCAGCCATGAAACAGGCAATTAGGGTGTATGAGGAAAAGTAAACCACTGGCTGCAATGTTGCATGTAGATCAAAGTCAAGATCATGTTAAATGTTTCACAATCAACTTTAGGCCTATAAATATTTTATGTGGATGCACTACTATATATTCTTACTATTTTATTTTAACAAATGGGCTTTACATCTGGCCTCCTTTCAAGACTGAACTCACTAAATAAACACACAAACATTTAAATGAGTAGGCCTAATGGCCTATCTTTGCTTTAAAAGGTGAGCCTAACAACACACTGGCATTCCAGACTATATGTGTGACGCCCTGGGGAACCCTTCACATGGTGAAGATTTTACTTTCTGGGCTGAATACTTTTTTGGAAACTACAAATTCTTCTGAATAAACATCTTTTTGAATCACTCAGATATCTTTATCACAACTGAAGTTACATCATTTTAAATTTTACATGAGTCAAAAAGTGACAAGGGAGAACTGCATTCAAAGATTCCATTCTGTTTTTATTCTAATTCTATTGTGATCTAATTCTCTCGCTTCCAGTTAAAGACAGATACAAGTTACAGGATATCAATTTTTGCTTAAAATATAATCCTTCGTTACATTACTGCAATGATTTTTATATATTTTTATCATAGCCTATTTTCGTAACAGTTAAAACTGATAAGCACTTCGCAGCATGGGCTGAAACCTCTTCTAAAAATGGGACTGTATTTTGCTATTGCGTAAATGGAAGGAAAATCCTAATGTTCATCACGTTGTGAATGAAAATATTTAAAATACAAGGCTAGATTAATAACTTTTAGCAAGGTATTTTTAAGTTTAATACAGGCTGTCTATTGATCGGTTCTTTGGGTCTGTCTGCTGCAGCACTGAAAAGAGCAGAAGACGTAACGCATTCGATTTGACAATGCTTGAACATCTGGCTAGCTAACATGTCAAAAGACCAATGAAATTAACTGTTTTTCACAAGTAATCATGGTTATTTTGTACATTACAATGAAGTTAAGGGTGTAACCTATACAAAACGTAAAAAATATAAATTTTGACAAGGAACACATTTTCGATCTTTTTTGGCTTATAGCCAACAATGAGTGTGCGCGACATCTGACGGGTTCTTGCATGATATTTTGATCGAACGTATTGCAAAAGTCTGCATATAATTAGGAAATTGAGGACTGCGTTTACAACGTGATCTAACATACCATAATATTTGGTGTTGGCCAGGGCCCCTTAGATGTCCTGTGCCCCTGGGCAAGAGACCAGTTGCCCTAATGGTTAATCCGGCCGTGCTCACCAGCCTTTTAGTTAGGTACACCTTGCTATTACCAGGTTGGACCACTTTTTGCCTTCAGAACTGGATTCATTCTTCAACACAAATTCATCAAGATAGATACACAGTAAAAACGGCTGTGTTAAATCAACACCCTAAGTGTGAAATTAACACTAAGTGTTTAAATAGGTCCAAATTGACACTGAATAGTGTTAATTTAACACTTAGGGTGTTGATTTAACACAGCCTTTTTACTGTGTAGATTCAACAAGGGGCTAGAAACATTCCTCAGAAATGTTGGTCTATATTGAAATGATTGCATCACACAGTTGCTGCAGATTGGTTGGCTGCACATCCTTAATGTGAATTGTTCCACCACATCCCAAAGGTGCACAATTGAGATCTGGTTACTGTGAAAGCCATTTGAGTACAGTGAACCTATAGTAATGTTCCAGAACATGAGATGATTTGACCTTTGTGACATGGCACATTATCCTGCTTGAAGTAGCCATTAGAAGATGGTTACATGGGGGTCATAAAGGGATGTACATAGTCAGCAACAATACTCAGGTAGGCTGTGGTATTTAGATGGTGTTCAATTGATACTAAGGGGCCCAAAGTGTGCCAAGATATGTATCTCACACACCATTACACCACCACCACCATCAGCCTGAACCGTTGATACAAGGTAGGCTAGATCCATGCTTTCATGTTGTTTACCCCAGATTCAGACCTTACCATCTAAATGTTGTAACAGAACTCAATTCATCAGAGCAAGCAATGTTTTTCCATTTTTCGGGTGTCAAATTTTGGTGGGCCTGTGCAAATTGTATCCTTAGTTTCCTGTTCTTAGCTGATATGTGTGGCACCCGGTGTGGTATTCTGCTTCTGTAGCCCATCTGCTTCAAGGTTTGATGTGTTGTGTGTTCAGAGATGGTCTTCTGCATCTTGGTTGTAATGACTGGTTCTTAGAGTTAATGTTGCCATACTCAGACCATACTCTCTAAACCCTAGAGATGGTTGTGCAGGAAAATCCCAGTAGATCAGCACTTTCTGAAATACTCAAACCAGCCAATAACCATGCCACGTTCAAAGTCACTTAAATCACCTTTCCATTCTGATGCTTGGTTTGAACTACAGCATGTCTACATGCCTAAAGGCATTGACTAGCTGCCAATGATTGGCTGATTAGGTATTTGTGTTAACGAGCAGTCCGAAAGATGACCTACACAGGGCAGATGTTCCCATCACTGCCCTGGATCAATTCCAAATTATCTTTAGACCAGAGGGAAGAGTGCCCCCTACTGGCCCTCCAACACCACTTTCAGCAGCATTGGTCTCCCATACAGGGACTAACCAGGCCCAACCCTGCTTCGCTTCAGAAGCAAACCAGCAGTGGAATATAGGGCTCTATGCTGCTGGCTAGCCAATCTATGGTGAATTGTGCCCTTAACTAAGGTCCTATCTTATGTATAAATCCATTCGAAGAGTAATAGATTTTGACTAAGCTTTATTAAATCTTTTTGGTAGGTCGAGCATGTTTTTTTTGTTTTTTTTTTGTTTATGGGGAAAGGTCAGCTTCAGTATTTGACAACATGATTGTCTTCGTTCTAAAATGTGCATCATTTCCAATCCCACTTTTTTTGTTTTATATTATTGCTTTCTATATTTTACACCTGTCCTAACCTCTAATTAACCGTGACCAAAAGTTGAGACCAATTACATTGTGCATTTTAATATTTAGCTCTAGCTTATACATTTTGTGTTATTTTACAATATTTACAAATCTTGTGCATCTTACAGAACCCAGTTTCACTTGATCCACCCCTCATCCACACCCAACACTGTCCATCTATCTTTTAACCAAAGCCATGTTGGGTTTCTATTGGCCATATAAATTTCTACTCTACTGTGATGTTTCACATAATTATGAAACCTTTCTATTTTCAATGACTCCACCAATTTGGAATTAAAGATAAATATTTTTGCCAAAATAATTATCATATTATTAATTGTCTGACTACTACATTTTAAGTCTCCAAGTATTGCTATTTGTAACGTTAATTCAAAACAAATATTGCATTTATTCATCCATTCTTGCACCTGTGACCAAAAACATGCAACATAAGGACAGTAACAAAAAAGATGATCTATAGGTTCTGCTTCCTGAGAGCAAAATCTGCAGAGTTGGGAAGATTGTATTCCCCACTTGTAAAGATTTGTATTTGTTGCCAATATTTTGTATAATAACTTGTATTGAAATGTGTTGTTTTGCGTATTAATCCAAATGCGTTATGCCACGGGATCGGAACATCAAAAATTTCTTCCCAGCTATTTTGTAGTTTATATGGAAAAGCAACCAGTTTTTTTGTTCTTAGATGGAATTGGTATATTTCTTTGTTTATCCGTATTTTTCTCATCCATGTGAGATCTTTATTACATGGTTGACAGACAATATCAGACCTTTTCCCCTCTTGTATTTTCTTCTTCCAATTATATGGTATTGCTGCGGTTAGTTGATTATATTTTTGAAGAGAGGATATGTCTCCATACGTTTTTGTTAACTGTATGTATGGCATCACTCCCCCGGCATCATTTATAATGTCATTTACAAACATTATTCCTTTTCCAAACATCTTGTCAATGTATACAGGCTTTTTATCAACTATTATTTGAGAATTTAGCCACAATAATTGTTGTAAAATTTGGTCCCTATTTTCAGGTGGATTAAATTGGAATTGCAACCAACTTTTCATGGCTTGTTTGAAAAATAACGACATCTTAGAAATGATTTCCTTTTCCAATATCTGAAAAAGATCAGTTGTAATTTGTAGAAATGGAAATAGGTCCTTACTGAACATTGGGTGAAATACTCTTATTAGCTGACTAGTGAACGATTCAGGTATACATTTTAATGCTTTTAATGAAAGATCCAATGCTTTAATATTCAATAACTTTTGACCTCCATGTTCGTATTCATTATACAAGTATGCTCTTTTTATGTTGTCTGGCTTACCATCCCATATAAAGTTAAATATCTTTTGTTCATATAATTTAAAAAACATTTCATTGGGTGTAGGTAAAACCATAAGCATATAGGTAAACTGTGAAACAATGAGAGAGTTAATTAATGTGATTTTACCACAAATAGATAGGTGCTGTCCTTTCCAGGGTAGCAATATTTTATCTATTTTTGCTAGTTTTGTTAAATAGTTTTTTTGACTACAACTTGATCTTTCATACGGTATATGTATACCCAATATGTCTACATCCCCATCAGCCCACTTTATTGGTAATCTACACTGTAATATAAAATCTGAGTCTTTTAGAGCTCCAATACGTAATATAGTACACTTAGCGTAATTAGATTTTAATCCAGATATATTTGAAAAGGTACCGAGATCCGTTAGGAGGCTATTTAGTGATTCCAACTGTGGTTGCAAAAGAAAAAATGAGTCATCGGCATACATAGATACCTTTGTTTGTAAGCCATTGATTTCCAGGCCCTTAATGTTGTTGTTAGTTCTGATTTTATTGGCTAACATTTCAATTGCAACAGTAAAGAGGTAAGCCGACAATGGACAGCCCTGCTTAACTCCTCTAGGTCGGGCATGTTTGTTGTTGAGCTATTGTGTTTTCCTCTAGCACATTTTAAATCAGGTAAGTTGATTAGGAACAAATTCTCAGTAAATGACCTGACCAATGACATTCAGTTGGAAAAAGACAAGACGATGTGATGCACAGACACTGACTGTACATACTGAGGGATCATCAGAATGTTTTGTTATAATTACATTAACACTACACTTTCTTAGGGTTGCTGTAGACTTGCCAGTTGGTAGGGACAAGCGTAACAACAAGTTTCCATCAAGAAACTTAACCAAAACATAACCTGTTTACATCAAGCAAAACAGAAAATTTAAACAATTTCCAGTAGGGTTTCTCAAAAACTGGCCTCATGTCAACATTGTTAATGTGATGATTGTGCATAAAAATCTGTTTACTTTCAAAAAAGACTGTATACTTTCTTGACTTGCTTGGTGACATAGCAACGATTATAGTAGCATAGCAGGAGCTATTTAACAAAATACGGTAAATGAGAGTAGAGGAACCTGAGGCTCTGCAGGTGTCCGATGAAACTCGATGGGATGACTGAGACGAAGCGTCTCTCCGTCATGACACCTGTCTCGATGTTGTGGAACTCCAGACGGGTGTGGTCGCCCGCCATCTGACCTGGAGTAGGGGATGAAGTGAAAAGAAAGAAAACCGAAAGAAAAAGAAAACTGTCTGATACTAACATAAAATGGCTGAATGTAAAGAGTTGGTGAATATCCAGTACAAATCTGGGTAAATACACTGTAACTCTACATATGATAGAAGTTCATCCAGAACAATTCTGAGATAGCAATGGATGTTGACAGTCAGCCTTCCCAAAGAGTTATGTCAAATAACAATCAACACCACTGAAAGGATTTGGTAATGTTCTTTTTGTCAGACTGCAGCTATAGTACCTTCTGCTACGTCATCATCCACCATGAGCTTGTAGATTTTGCCCCGGCGGACCACGCGGACCGTATGCCACTCATTATCATTGAGCTTTTGACCGGCATACAGGGTCTCTGGTCCCTTGCCTGAGAATGATGGTTTGTCACAAAGTTAAAGTCATCCTGCCTTACCAACCAAACCTTTGCTTTTTCAGTAAAGGGCTGGGCAATTGCCAATAGGTGGTAATGTAATCGGATTACTTGTAACCACAGGTGTATACTGTTACAGATGATAATAGCATAGCATATTGACATTTTAATGAGGATACACTTTCCGAATTGCATGTATGTTGGTTGTTACTGTTGAAAGCAATGGTTTGGTTATATTTAGGATATACATTTTTCAGTTATTTTAGTACAAATTAACACTGAAAGCATTTTTCTAAAATAATATTTCTTCACTCACTGATTTCATACTGTGCTAAGCATGTTCACTGTATACATATATTATTTGAAGTATGTATTTGAAATAAAGTAACTAAACAGCTTTTACTCATCATAGGGTCTGGATATACCTTTCACATGTCCAAATATGTTATTTATAGTTATATACAGTACAAGTTATACAGAGGGAGGACTGCCAAGCCTTACCTACCATTACACTATTGATTACTGTATCTTCCACAGCCAGCTAAACCCCAGAACTGATCGCTTAAGCGTCAGCTGGCTCAACTAGAATCTCTGTAAGTAACATTAAAACCTTGCAATCTAGACAGACTAGTGCACAATGTATTTGTGTGTGTTTGTGTGTGTGTGGCAAACATCCTGTCCGGCCATTTGTAACAACAGGGTCAACAGGAGTTGTATCAGGAGTGATGTTATCTGGGACACCTCTGTGCGTTGTCAACCTGTCATGCCCTTGCTGGTGATTTGAACCAGCAGCCACAAACAAAGTCTGGCAAACACAACCAGATGAGCACCGTGCCGCTGGAGGGATTCTGCACTGTTTTTTGTTTGTTTGTTTTCTTTCTCTGTCAGGCGGCAGTGTTAACACTTTGATATAAGTCGTTATGGCGGCAGTTGCCAGGCCCGGTAAACCGAGATAGGCTCATTATTTTCAGGCTTCAAAATAATTTTGTGTAATGCTTGTGTTCCTCTTAACTAAGATAGATGGTACAGGTTGTTTACGAAAAAAGAATTGGTCTCCGATGGCTCTGTGTTTCAGAAACAAAAAAGTACATAAATGGTTGGCATATACTGTGTGATTACTGTTTGTCTGAGACCACACTTTGGCTATCCCAGCAGGGTACGTAATATGAGATGTGAGTTTTGCTCCATGTCTGGAAATGCCACTGCAATTTCGCGTAGCAATTAGCTGTAGACATTGTAGCAGACAAAAGAAAAATAAGAGCAATTATGTCTGTCAGTCACACACAAAAAATACACATGAACACGAAAAACACACAATCTAGCTCTTATGTCAATTACCTCAGACCCCAAGTGCTCTTATAATCTCTCAAGATCTTTGAAACTAATGTTCTGACGTTTAAATATACATTTCAAGTTTCTGAAAATTAAAACAAAAACCACAAGGCTTCTGATAAGACAGATGTTTTTTGTGTACCTGTGAATATACATCATCCATGGAAGGATCTTGGCATGTGGTTAACTCTTTTCATATACACACAATCACAACCACACAGATGTGTAAAGGTTTCCATTCCCTATTTATGAGTAAAAGCCCCTACTGAAAGCTAGTCCTCGACAGTCTGAACACTTTGTCTACCTTAGTGTCTTTTCTAGTTTCCCACCAAAGCTTTTACTTAGAGACACACGTTTTCATGCAAACAAAGCTCAAGGAATTAGGAATTTATATGAATCCTATGCTATCGTGCTACCCGTATTATAAATAAACAATTCACTCCTTTGATGCATTTTAATTTGAGAGGACCTAATGAACACCTTACAAACAGCAATTACAGTTCCGTATAACTGTATGTGGTAATGATTGTTGTACGTTTATCATTGTATTATACAGTAATAAGTCTTCTATCTACGATTCATATCCATTTAAACGTCTTTATTCGGTAATGTATTAACCCCAACTTGACAATTAACCAACATGCACAATCAAGTACTGTCATATAATGTGATGTAGGAAAATTCAGCTGGAGATTGTAGGGGTTGTATATTGCTTACATAACATGTACAGAACTTTAATTACTGTAAAACTTACATTTTTGCCCAATGTCTTCAAATGTTATTATGTAGTAAAATATGATCTATTAAAACTCCAATGCCTAAGAGATGAACAAATCACCATCCTGACTGACACTTCTGGTTGGGGTATTTCTGTTGTCCATGAACATCTGATAGGCTGACCACATGAACTGACAAACACAACCTTATTCATCCAAAACAATAGGGATAACAGACACACTGTAAACATTTCTTTAAATAGTAGAGTATAATAATACAAAAAGCAAAATGAAACTTGAGTGTTAACTTACTGGAAGTACAGTTTATCCTGATACAGTCTAGATGGGGAAGAATAAATGACAGATGAAATTGCATCCTTCAAGGTTATAGCTGCAGACATCCAAAAACAAGAATTCCACCCTTCCGGGGACGTCCACATGCAGAGAGGCGGCCATTTTGTAAAAAGTGGGGTTAGCTTGTTAGCTTAGATCACAAACTGCTAGCTTTAATTCAACAGAATCCAATTGCAATATGAACATATTAACTGGCAATGTAGGTATAAATATGGGTAAAATATGTTTAGAAATGCCAAATTGTTGGTACATATGCAAGGGTTAGTGTGCTATTGGCATAAGTTTGGTGTTATATGTTAAAATTACCATAATGCTTCTGTAGCTCTTAGATATAATGCAGTTCTTTGACCACTACCATAGCACTAATATATCAGATTATAAAATACTATAGAGGCAAATGTAATTTATTTAATTGTGCGTTACAAGGACATTGGCTGTCAAAATGTTTTTAAAATGGCCGCTTTTATTTTACCAACCACATAGATTCTCCAACCCAGCACAGACTTTTTGAATCTGTTTTTTTATGGTAAAATCAAAGTCTCCAGCTCCAAAGCCTTCACACCAACTTGTTGACTAAACAGGCTATTAAGATCATATGTCTGATATTAGCAAGAAGGTGGTGTTAGCTCTTTATACTGGAGCAATGGATCTTTGACACATGTGCCATTATACTAGACACTAGAACATATGTTTTGGAGCAAAATTTTTGAAACATGACCAATCTTGCTTGTGAATATTAAAACCACAAGCTGTTTGAATTTTATTGGCAACAGATTGTTATAGAGACCTAGAGGTTTCTGTGGTAGCCATTTTATGTCAGCCTATGGGGTCCCGCAGGAGACATTCTGGGTTGGTCACTATGTGGCTGGTGGGATCATGTGTCGTCAACCGCAACAGAAAAGTGGGAGCGAACAGCCGCGATCCAATCAGCACCAGCACCATGCAGAGGCACAAGACCCTTATTTTGAAGGAAACAGTAAAGCGAATATCTGTCTTACTAGGTCAAATGTTGTGGGTTTGATTCCCGGTAGGGCAACCGATATGTGAAATGTATGCTTACCTGGCTGTAAGTTGTTTTGGATAAAAAGATCTGCTAAATGTATATATTTATAGAGAGTTTGTATTTATGATACCATTTTTCATATGAGTTTATAAGGAATTTTTAAAGGCATTATATTTTCTAAAATATGTCAATGACAATGTACTTTGTATGAAAAATGTATTGTGTAAAATTGATTGGTATATCCAATTTTTGTAGATGCTTTGAAAAATATATAAATTAAAAAGATGTAATAACTACATTCCCTAAATAACATAACCTCAACTATGACTGTGTTACTTTAATACAAACTAATAAGATAAACATTCAGCATTATTAAAGCTGTTGTCAGTTTTAATGATAAAGTGTGTGTGAATGTAGTATAGGCTAAGTACTGTAGGTTAGGGCTTCTTTCCTTTTTGTAACACTGTGGTGTGTTTGTAAAAAAAAAGAGAAGGTAGGTAGCTGGAGGGGGCAGCCAGCTGCAGGTTTGGCTGGGCTCTGTTCTCGGGCTGTTCGCCTGACGGGCCGCAGGCTTAAGGCCTTTGAAGGGGTGAATACCATCTTTTGACGAAGCATGATGGGAAATGGAGTTGATAGCTTGGAGATGTACAGAGAGAGTGTGTATGTTATGTTTAGACCATAAACAAAGAAAATGAACCCCCAAAATCAAAAGCCAATGAGTTGTATGTTGAGGCGAGAAGATGAAGTTAGTGGAAAATGTAAAGTCGAGCGTTTTCTGTTTCAATTTCCTGTAGAGGATGAGGTGGAAATCAATTGGAGGAAGTCACCTCTTAGAAAGTCACAGCACTACACAATGCTTTACCCATGTAGGTTACATAATGAATTATTTATTTTAAAAGTTTGCTCATAGCAATAGTGTGCCATTCAAAAATAGTATGCTAATCAGACGTCAAATGGAAAAAAATGACATTTATATCTACAGGTACTGTGACTGTCTGAAAAGTTATTATTTTGTATAGGACTATGACAATGGCTATGGTTTATCTGTTCAAAAGATGGGGCCGTACAGCAGGTGTATCAATGAAAATAACTTTCAGAATGACATTTCGTAGCATTAATGAGATAAAATTTGCTAAAAAAGTAGACATTTCTAGTAAGATGTTTTTTAAGGTTTTATTCAATGCATGTCTAATGACAAAAATCACAAATAAGTCCATGCAAATTAAACAATTTAGTCCTAATATTATTGGTATTCTCTATAAACCGGAGCAAACTAAAGGTTTTCAAAAAGCTTAATAAACAATAATGAAAATGGGGATAGAGACAGCGAATGAAGAGGGAAGAGAAGACAGCCACGTTTTTCAACGCGTGGCGTAGTCGGTAGTGTCATACGATACCTAGGTTGACCGTGAGCTTGACTCGTCCCCCGTCCAGCTCGAGTCGCAGAGTGTCAGCCGAGTCCCGCGAGGTGGTGGCCATGAGCAGGCCATAGGCTCGCTGGGACATGAAACGCAGTGACACATCCTCCGCTTCGGTGTGCATCACCTGGGGCATCACCACCTTCATGTACATGCCGCCATCGTAACTCAAAATGGACGCCTCTGTTGGAAGGGGAGAGAGAGATGACATAAGCGAGAGGTTCTTTTTTAGGCAGAGGAATCTACGTTCATTACCCAAGATGGATGCCTCAGTTGAGGTGCTGTGGGGTGGAGGAGGTAGATCTTGTTTAGGTGATGAAATCTACATTGAAACTATAGATCACTTGTAACACAGACACATGCAAATATGCACACAAACACACCCCCTGCTGTTACCACTTGCTGGTTTCCCATCATCCCCTTTTTCTCCCCCTCTCAAGCACATGTTTCAAATGTTGTGCACATCTGTCTACTAGAGTACAGCATGCTGTTTACTCCCCTATAGCGTGTCCGATCATACTCATCTACACGTGGATGATGGCTGAGGTGCGGCGGAAAGGCTGAAAGATAAAAACCTACGCCTCCCAGGCCGCCCTGCCATACCTGTCTCTTCACAGTAACCAAAGAGTTAGGGGGAAAGCGCTGCATATAATGCATTAAATCGTCCATGAAATAACTCCTCAGCCAGAACCGGCTTTACAGCAGAGAGGATGACATCCAGAGAGACAGACTGTGCCACCCAACATCGGCTGGAATCTACTTCCACTGATACTACAGGCACGCTCTACTCTTGTTGTTTCTCACTTCCCGACATTGACTTGGTGGACACAAACCCTCTACTAGACCTGACAGCAGTAAAAACAACAGAGGCAGGACAGGCACAACTGCAAGCCCCCTCCTTCGATGCAATGGCTGATGGAACTGCTGATGAACCCTCCATGCGCATCCTGATGAATGTGCTGTTATGGTCAACTAGAAGCTATGTGACCTCACGCCTCCAAAGGTCTGGCCGAGGCTTAATTGTTGACGACCACACAAATAGGCTGGACCTGAAGGGGGGGGCGACACCTCTGGTCACACAGACGATCAAACCATGGTGAAAGAGGGGAAGGGGTAAGAGATGGGGAGAGAGAGAGAGAGAGAGAGAGAGAGAGAGAGAGAGAGAGAGAGAGAGAGAGAGAGAGAGAGAGAGAGAGAGAGAGAAGAGAGAGAGAGAGAGAGAGAGAGAGAGAGAGAGAGAGAGAGAGAGGAATAACAGGCAGTTTAATAGAGGGTGTCAGAAAGAAAGTGTAACACTGATTAAAACAAGACATTGTAAAGAGAGAGAGAGAGAGTAAGTGCAGTGAGAAGAGAGGGAGATATTGAGAGGGGAGTGAAGTGGTGAGCGAGGGAGAGAGTGACAGAATAGGGTGAGAGAGGGAAAGGTAATGATGGCAGAAAAGAAAGGAAGAGAGATAGCGGAAACACCTTCACAAAAACTCTAGGGTTGACAATGAGGTGTGAAGAGAGAGGAAGATCAGAGATGATTATTGTCCCAGCAACTGACTGTCAGGATGACGCTAACGGGCAGCTTCAGAGCCCTGAGCAGAGGACGTGTCGCTACAGTGTGTTTTATGGACACCATGGCAGTTTTTCTTCCACAGCATTCTTCATATAGCACAACTGTGCGGGGTCAGATGGCTCAGCGTTTAGGGAGTCGGACTAGTAGTCGGAAGGTTGCAGGTTCAATTCCCAGCTGTGCCACATGCTGTTGAGTCCTTGGGCAAGGCACTTTACCCTAAGTTGCGTGGTCACTGTAAGTTGCTCTGGATAAGAGAGTATGCTAAATAAAGGAAATGTAAAAATGTAAATGTCATTTACAAGCATTTCATAGAAATGTCAGTTCAGGACAAGGAATTAAAAATCTTTCATTATGTTTGCGATTTACACTAAATACTGTATGAACTTATACATGAACTACATCATGATGGTAAATTATCTCTGAAAATATATTTAGCAATAGCTGTGAACATCATCAGTTATGTATGTTTTCCATGAGTTGAAAGACCGAACTGTTCAAATGTTGGATTAAATTGATAAAACTTAAAGACCGAACTGTTCAAATGTTGGATAAAATTGATAAAACTTGAAGCTGATTTAATTCCAAATATAGATCTCTGTGACTTGATCCCTGAACATCACACATACACTCTTAGAAGTGATGTGCAAAAATAAACAATAACGTGTAAAGAAATGCAAATGTTGGAAAAAATATATATTTATTAATTTGTCGCAATTAACACATCTTTGTGTTAACTTGTACAATCATTGTGTGAAAAATAACACAACCTGTGTTGTCCTTAAGCTGATTGGCTAATGTGTTGTTTTTAACACATCTCTTTGTATTATTATGTACAGGACATTATCATGTAAGAACCTTAATGTTTGTATCTAGAACAAAGTTCAAGGATTCGGTCACATTCTCGCTGAGCATCAGAGGTAAATCATACTGTTATTGCTGCACTATTCCTGTGCTATTCCGGAGCTGTTTGTTTCAAGGTACACACAGTTGCATAGACAAAGCTAAAAAGCTAACTTTTTGAGTCATATTGTAGGGATTAAATTGACTGCCAACATCTTGTATGTTCATATTCCTATACCAGGTCTAATCTTTATAATAATAATGGTTATGAAATACAAACTTTACAATTTTATGAATTATAGGAACGTAGAACATTGTTGTGACCCTGACCTTCTCCACTAACTTCTAGGCAGTGTCTAATCCCTGCAGGTTCCTGTTCTACAACATGAACTTTTGTAGAGTAGGTCCTTCTTAGGCTCCCTTCTTGTTCAATCAAACCCCTGCCACCTATCTACATCTATGCCTACCTGGTGATAAAAGTCCCTTCAAATTTTCAGAAATATTCTGAAACACTACCTTTTCTAAACAGTACCTGAATGTCACATCTTTAGATGGTGTTGTGGATGTTGAGGAGTGTAACGGAGACCAGAATATGGTAGGAGCGTTCTTGATGTTTAGTGAACAGAAATAATGTAGAGATACTTTTCAAATGGAACTGCTGATATACAAAGTGCATTGGAGCTGCACAACGTCTACATATAGCATGTGCTCTCACGCAGCACAGACGCAATATGTAATATAATCAAATATGTAAACTCACAACGTACATCAGCACAGGTTTCAGGATGGTAAAATATCACCATCTTCTCCATGACAGAAGTTGACACTCATAATAACACGCGCCAAACGTTCCGGAACACTGGGATAAAATAGGCATCTTGATTACTCATCACGCACTGGTTTGGGTATTTACCCAGTGCACCATTTATGCATAATGAGTAATCAAGTGTCTACCACTCTCTTAGTGCCCAGAGGTCGGAGCGGTAAACAACAACACTGTTGTTTAGACAGAGTAAACAGTCTAAATAAACAATAATACGCATAATAACACAACCTGCCATGAAACATAAACGTCCTCATATTTCGTGACACTGAAATACTCCTTATTTTAGTGTTATTACACTCTGGTCCAAAACAGCATTCCTACTTTGAGGAATTTTGGGCCTTAATCTTGGTTTAATCAAATGGTGGAAACATATTTCATCTGAAAGACTATCTACTATCAGTGTTTATTAATGTTCTATTGTCAGTTAACTTTTAATGTTAATGTAACATTGTCAACATTCTAACAACATTCAATAATTATTGTTGACACTTTTCTATTGAAAAAGTGCTACACATTTGACCAACGGAGTCACATGTGGCCACATTAACCATGGCATTTCCAAGGTTTTAAATGTCATTAACACAGAGCTTCTACAATGCCACGGTTTACTTAAAGTGTTCATTAAAGCCAGTAATGAGGTGAAAAAGCCACCCTAACGCCAGGGGATTTGCCCAATTGAAATACGAAAGGAAAAAAAGCTTTAACTGACATTTATCGATTGAGGACGAAGGCTGGGTAGGAATGATGAATCAGGAAGCATGGATCTGGGGATGTGATTGGGCGAGAGGCTGTTGTGACTGGTCAATCACCAATTCATAACCATCCGAATGTGTTGTCTTTGTATTTTGCGTAACAATGTAAAACCTTGTTGAATGTGCATGTCTTTGTCTGTGTTTTAATGTGTGTGTCGCTGTGCATCAGCTTCTCTGAGATATGCATTCAGATGACCTGCTCTACTGAAAGGACACTGCTGCCAATGTGCTCTCTGGTAATGAAAGGAGAGCCAATCAATGTTCATTATACTGTCAGCATCCCCAGCGTGTCCCAAATAGCTACTATGACAAGGGCACTTCACTCAGGCCATGACCACTGTACTCCACTGTTTTTTACTGTCCTGTAGACCATGTTTGTGGGTGTATGTGTGCTTTGGAAGGTTACATTTACAGGTATAAATGTTAGTATATTGAGGTTAAAGTTAGGGTTACAGTGAATTTACAGTGAGGTTAAGGTTAGGTGTAGGTAAGGGTCAGACTAAAGTTAGGATTAGGGCTAAGGGTTAAGGTTAAATTAGGTCAAATTAATTTGAATGTTTTTTTGGTCCCCACTAGGTTAGCAGTACACAGCTGTGTGTGTGCGCGCGTGGGTGAGAGCGCATGTGTGTGCATGTGTGTGTGCCTGCATTCTGGCACCAGCTCTGGACAGATTATATAACCGCTGGAGAAAAAAAAGAAAATTGTCTGAACACCTTTCACTGTGATTGTTCTTGACCTGTTGAGGACACCGTACATCTCTATTTCCATGTCAAATGAAGTATAATGTTTGTGTCTTTACTTTGACACCTCAAAGGGGCTATATTTCCAATGGCTTAGTCATAAAGAACTCAATTCTCTGTTACCATTCACCTTGGTTTGATCTTGAATTGAACACTCTTGCCTTGGGTTTGATTGTATACATGCTATCTAATACCCAAGTAATCATCCATAGGGATTTACAGGAGCAACTGTAGTTAAGTGACTTGCTCACGGACAGAGTGACATATGTATCAGCATAACTGCACAGGGATTCAAACTAGAGAACGTTCAGTTAGCTTTCAGATGCCCTAACCGCTAGACTTCCTCAGTATTAAGCTTTGACCTTGCTGCATTTGAAATATAGGTCATATGTGCATCAATTGAAGGTGTTTTTCATTGACTAGCATAAGCAAACTAACTGTGATACCACAGTGATTCTCTCTCTCTGTGTCCTGTGCATGTGTGTGTGTGTCAGGGTGGGAAAATGAATCAGTAACTCGGTGCGGTTCATTGTGATTGCTGATGAAGAAGATGAACATGAGAAGGCAGGGATGGCAGACTGATTTTAAAGTCGGCTCCACTTTGCATAATTACCACAGAAATTACCACAGGAAATAGAAGGTGCCATTAGGATAAAAAGCTTGGAGGATTTGAAAACGAGAGTTTTTGTGCAATCGACTAGCAGATGCGAGGGCAGCCGAGAAGTAGCATGAGGTTGATCTAACAGATGTGCTCATCCAAAACGTACACACGCACACCCACAAGAATACACGCACATACGGGTGGGAGAAAACACACACACACGTGCAAATCCTCCAGAGAATCTACCATACCTGGGGCCGTTCCCCCTACACTAACCTCTAAGGGAATTTAACTGGAGCGCCTTCACAAGTGGCAGCATTTCAAAGCGTAAAATATATGTATATATATGCCTCAGCTATTTCAAGGACCCCAGAGCTGAGTCCATGCCAGTGGATTAAACAAGTTGAAATAAGAACAAAACTGCTTCCATCCAACACAGAAAAAAAGCGACCTTTAGAAAACAGTTCCGTGCCACCGCAGCCACAGTCACAGGAGACAAACGTCTCACATACTGCTCACTTTCATGAAAAAGGAATGGCATTCATTCATAGCTATTGTCTTGGAATCAGACTGATTTGAAGTCCCATAACAAACGCTGATAACAACTGGCTCTGTGATGTAGTGCGATGAATGCAACGTCGAGCCATTGTATCGTTCCATCAGCCTCGGTTGATGTCGAACGTTGATGATTGTTCGCGGCACAGAGTCCACGGAGAGGCAAATATGATAAATTAACTTATAATGCGTCAAGACATTACATGACCTTACCAATGTCCTCTGTGAGGATCGTCTGTGCTGTGGACAGAGACTGCACTTCTCACTAATGACAGCATGGTGGCAGCAGAGTCCACGCTTGCTTTTACACTACACTGCGGACTGAGGGGTGGAGGGGCGGGGCAGTGTGTGAGTTGAGGTGGGTGAGATAGAGATGGAGAGTGTGAGAGAGAGAGGGAGATATAAAGATGGAATATTTCAACAGTGTTTATCAAATTATTTTATAGATTTAAAACAATCGAACAAGTCAATGTTTGTAGGTATTGACGTCATTGCTCTAAGACAGGCTGACTCCAGTGTTCAGACAAGCACTGAGAGTGGGTTCGGCTTTGCAACCAGGTCGGATGATGCACTTCTCTGTCCTTCCTCCTACATTCACCGTCCTGACATCAGCCCTGAGCCAGAGAACTCAGGGCTTCAACACGCACTCCAAACTCCCCTTCCATTCAGATGTATTACATTCAAACAGCATGCGAAATGTAGCCTAGAATTATTTTGAATATTAGTACAGGATTACACGAACTTCAATTGAAGACATACCGTCATATGCAAAGGTTTAGGCACCCCTGACAATTTCCATGATTTTCATTTATAAATAATTGGGTGTTTGGATCAGCAATTTCATTTTGATCTATCAAATAACTGAAGGACACAGTAATATTTCAGTAGTGAAATGAGGTTCATTGGGTTAACAAGCTCCTTAAGCCTTGAACTTCATTGACAGGTGCATCCAGTCATGAGAGGTATTTAAGGTGTCCAATTGCAAGTTGTTGTTCTCTTTGTCTCTCCTCTGAAGAGTGGCAACATGGGGGCCTCAAAACAACTCTCAAATGACCTGAAAACAAAGAATGTTCAACATTATGGTTTAGGGGAAGGCTACAAAAAGCTATCGCAGAGATTTAAGCTCTCAGTGTCCACTGTGAAGAACATAGTGAGTAAATCGAAGACCACAGGCACAGTTCTTGTTAATGAGAGAAGTGGAACGCCAAGTAAAATATTGGAGAGGCAAAGACGAAGGATGGTGAGAACGGTCAAAAACACCCCACAGACCACCTCCAAAGACCTACAACATCAGGAGAAGATGTACGGGAGAGTGCGGAAGAAGCCTTTTCTACACACATGCCACAAACAGAGTTGATTAAGTTTTGCAAACGCACATTTGGACAAGCCAGCTTCATTTTGGTAGAAGGTGCTGTGGACTGATGAAACAAAGATGGAGTTATTTGGTCATAACAAGGGGCGTTATGCATGGCGGCAAAAGCATACAGCGTTCCAAGACAAACACTTGCTACCCCCTGTAAAATTTGGTGGAGGTTTCATCATGCTGTTGGGCTGTGTGGCCAGTGCCGGTACTGGGAATCTTGTTAAAGCTGAGGGTAGTATGGATTCCACTCAATATCAATAGTTTCTTGGGAATAATGTAGAGGAATCAGTCAAAGTTTAAGTTACGCCAGGGCTGGAAATTTCAACGACCCAAAACACTGCTGAAAATCTATTCTGGCATTTATGAACAATTACAATGTTCTGGAATGGCCATCCCAGTCTCATCCCAGCGGCTGTCCATGCTCGGCAACCATCAAACTTAACTGTACTGGAGATGTTTTGCAAGGAGGAATTGTCTATAAAATACCTTCATCCAGAATGCAGACAATATTTACAGGCTATAGGAAGCATCTAGAGGCGGTTATTTCTGCAATAGGAGGCTCAAATAAATATTGATGTGATATTGCTGTTGGGGTGCCCAGATTTATGCTCCTGTCTAATTTTGTTTTGATGCATATTGCACATTTTCTGTTCATCCAATAAACCTAATTTCACCACTGAAATATTACTGTGTCCTTCAGTTATTTGATAGATCATAATGAAATTGCTGATCCAAACACTCAATTATTTATAAATGAAAATCATGGAAATTGTCAGGGGTGCCTAAACTTGTCATTGTCATTCCATTTACTGCAACTGTTGGAGAACACAGAAACCCTTGTTTAAAAGTAAATACGTCGGAAGTGAGAACGTCAGATTAGGGATATTCTGTGGGGGAATTCTGGAGCTCTTCATTTGACTGCTTGCTTCTTATCAGGAGCTTGAGAGAGAAAGTGATAGTGAGAAGGAAAGGAAGAACATAGTTGCTGAAGGACAGAGGAATTAGGAGATAAAAAAGTGATGAAGACGCTGGGATGGGCAGTGGAGAGGATGAAATCCAGAGGTTCTGGTAAGTAGATGTTTTGGGGATGAAGAGAAGGATGAAAGTAGGGATGAGAGAGGCGCATCCTCCCCCACGTGCTGTCGTTCCTCGGGCGACTGAGGGATTTGTGGTATTTATGTAACGAGCTGGAAAGCTCCTAAACAAACGTTCAGCAACTGCGCATCACACACTTGTACACAAACTCCAGATATACAACACTCACACATACTCAGACATATACATATACACAACAAATAGAGGATTAGGTAGACTGGAATAACTCTGAACACCACTTCTTCTGCAACCAAATATAAAACAGGATCTATTCAGTGTCCCTAGGGCGTTTCGTGGTTGGCATGTGTTTTAAACTCCCAGGGAGGTTCTCCTTGCCTCAATCAATCTATCAGTGAAATTTGTTTCTTAAAAAGCTATTTTTACATCAGAGGTTTTCAAAAAGGGACTACACAGTTGTGCATCATCACAGAAGCCCAGAGGCTAAAAAAAGAAAGACATTTGGAACTTTGGAAGAAACCTACAGAGGAGCCAGTCTCCAGGGAGATGTGACTTCTCCTGATGGTTCCAGATGTTCTCAAGACCAGCCAACAGGACCAGGACCACCCCTGCAAACCTACCCTCCATCGGGGCCTTGTAAGGGTACATACAGTATAAAGAGGTTCCAGGAGAGCAGGTAGGGGCCAGAATGGAGAAAGTTGTTCTAGCAGCCTCAGAAGAAAATGGAATGGGAAATGCACTGGGAAAAGTTGAGGACCCATGTAGAGGAAGCAGCAGCAGCAGATGGCTAAGTGCACTGTCACTGAGGGCCAGGGACAGATGAGGGGCAGGAGAGAGACAGGTGAGAGAAGTAAAGTGATGAAGACAAAGGGTGATGGAGGCTCAGGAATAGGCAAAAGAGATGAAGGAGAACACTAGAGGCCACGGTGTGTAGATGTTGTGTGCAGTCCTCACTTTCTCACATACAGTGAGCACCGTAATTCATTGGACAGTAACAATATTTTTGCTATTTTGGTTCTGTACTCTTATCACTTTGAGTTTGGAAGGATGCAATGAAGTTTGGTTTTAGTAAGAGTCTAAGAGAGATTACTGAGAGACAATACTTAGTAAGAGTCTACTCAGAGAGATTACTGAGAGACAATACTTAGTAAGAGTCTACTCAGAGAGATTACTGAGAGACAATACTTAGTAAGAGTCTACTCAGAGAGATTACTGAGAGACAATACTTAGTAAGAGTCTACTCAGAGAGATTACTGAGAGACAATACTTAGTAAGAGTCTACTCAGAGAGATTACT
>JACXGM010011566.1:0-24886 GCA_016801145.1 Umbra pygmaea | reverse complement strand
TATGTATGTATGTATGTATGTATGTATGTATGTATGTATGTATGTATGTATGTATGTATGTATGTATGTATGTATGTATGTATGTATGTATGTATGTATGTATGTATGTATGTATGTATGTATGTATGTATGTATGTATGTATGTATGTATGTATGTATGTATGTATGTATGTATGTATGTATGTATGTATGTATGTGATTAGTTGTATGTTTCTGTGATTTCAGTTTACACAGGAACATTACCATTCTTTTGCCATTCCAAGTATAAAAAATGGCAGAACCAAAAGAGGACATTGGTATTTGAGACAATGGCTGATGTCCTTCTACGGCTCTGTCCAGGTCCCCTTGTTAACGGCCTGTCTCCTGGTATCTCCTCTAAGCTCTTGAGATTGTATTGTGAGAGAGCAAACCTTGGCATGGCACTCATGTATGTGCCATCCTGGAGGAAGTGGACAACCTATGCAATCTGAACGGGCTGCAGGTACCACCTAATGCTCAAATAGGGGACAAGGACACTAGCAAAATTTAAACTACAGAAGAATCATTCAGGAAGGATAAGGAGAGAGCAATTGTCTGTTGCCACAACCTGAAAACCATTCCTTTTTGTGGGTTATTTAACTGTTCCCTCTCCAGTGTACCTGTTGTCACTGTTTTATTTGCACCAAAACAAGTGACATTCACAAACGCTAATGCTTCCTGTCTGGACAGATTGCTATCCCTGAAGTTTAATTGACTTGGTGTTATACTGTGATGATTTTGTGATCCTTTTTTTCAGCAGTGTATATAATCAGATTATATTTTTGGCAGTTTTAATAAGCAAAAATTTGATGAACTCCAAGCAAATGTCAACTGTGTTGTGGAAAGCTTTAAAGTGATTGTTCGGAGTAATATAACCCTAGGGTCCTTTGCACCTTGACCTCGAGCCAAACAACCCCCATAAGCTTTTTTCTGTTGTAATAACATTGGTCGAGTTAGAGCTATCAGCTGAATGGCTTAGTGCAGGCAGTAATGGAACCAAGGGTGTATTTCGTAAATAACCCCACTAATAATTCCCGGAATTTTACCAAACTTTTACAGTAGTACAAATAGGTTCTTTATTTATAAAACGAGGCATTGAAAAGTTTGTAAGAACACCAGAAGTATATTTAAATAACACTTGCCTGATGGCTGCTACTCTCTGATGCTACCACGATCCCGCGAAATCCCACGGGATCCCGCGAGATCACGCACAGAGCACAACATGTATTGCCTAGCAGAGTAGCAGCCATGTTTCAACACTGACATGGTCCAAGGTGTTTTAGAAACATTCTATTCGTTATTCCGAAAATCAACTTGCAAAAACAGCCAGGCCCATAGGGTGTAGCACTAGTACAGGTAAGGAGCTGGTTAGCATTATCTACATTGGATTTATTTTTGTATATAATTGGATGAACGTGAGGTAAAATAAATATATTGACAAATATATTTCTAAATCTGTATCATTTTGAGCTATGTAGATAACTCTCAATGAAAGGTCCCAGGCTTATTATGCTCTGGAAGCAACTCACTAGAGAATTCTGGACCTGGTGCATTTCAAGTGCAGACTAATACACAACTGGACAAAATATATTTACAATTTTTTTCTGATGCATTGGCATGGAAACAGCATTGTACATGTAATCATCGATGGTAACATTTGAAAATAGTATATTAAACATTTATAATTTACTCAGGAATTTTTCCTTTAAGAACAGTAACAAAGTATTAACACTTCAGGTGTAATACTATTTAATTTATATTGTGGTAATTCATGGTGAAGGCAACTACAAGTGTGTCAGAAGTGTTTTATTGTCCCAAAAAAGTTCACTTGCACTGTGTGTGCGGTGAATACCTGCAGACCTTTTTCTCAAGCTATTAATGGCAACTCCCAGGATGCTTGTTTGCTGGTCAGAACTTTCTCTCCCTGCCCCCTCTCATCCCCTATAACACTGAGCCAATGTCTATCTTTGCTGCACTAATTAACTTGTCCAGTTGTTAAGCAGAGCCCGAGAAGAAGGGAGGCACAACCACTATCACAGACAAAATGTATGACCCCCTGTAATAGCAGCTTCTGTGTGGTTCCTCCCAAGTAGTGACTTGTCTGCCACTGGTAGTAAAGATCCATGTATTTATCTTCAGTATTGTAGTTCAGTATTAAATTATCAGTATTATGTATCATGATTAAGAAAAAATACACTCACCTAAAGGATTATTAGGAACACCCTACTAATACTGTGTTTGAACCCCTTTCGCCTTCAGAACTTCCTTAATTCTACGTGGCATTGATTCAACAAGGTGCTGAAAGCATTCTTTAGAAATGTTGGCCCATATTGATAGGATAGTATCTTGCAGTTGGAGATTTGTGGGCTGCAAATCCAGGGCACGAAGCTCCCGTTCCACCACATCCCAAAGATGCTCTATTGGGTTGAGATCTGGTGACTGTGTGGGCCATTTTAGTACAGTGAACTCATTGTCATGTTCAAGAAACCAATTTGAAATTATTTGCGCTTTGTGACATGGTGCATTATCCTGCTGGAAGTAGCCATCAGAGGATGGGTACATGGTGGCCATAAAGGGATGGACAGAAACAATGCTCAGGTAGGCCGTGGCATTTAAACGATGCCCAATTGGCACTAAGGGGCCTAAAGTGTGCCAAGAAAACATCCCCCAAACCATTACACAACCACCACCAACCTGCACAGTGGTAACAAGGCATGATGGATCCATGTTCTCATTCTGTTTACGCCAAATTCTGACTCTACCATCTGAATGTCTCAACATAAATCCAGACTCATCAGACCAGGCAACATTTTTCCAGTCTTCAACTGTCCAATTTTGGTGAGCTCTTGCAAACTGTAGCCTCTCTTTCCTATTAGTAGTGGAGATGAGTGGTACCCGGTGAGGTCTTCTGCTCTTGTAGCCCATCTGCCTCAAGGTTGTGCGTGTTGTGGCTTCACAAATGCTTTGCTGCATACCTCGGTTGTAACGAGTGGTTATTTCAGTCAAAGTTGCCCTTCTATCAGCTTGAAGCAGTCGGCCAATTCTCCTCTGACTTCTAGCATCAACAAGGCATTTTCGCCCACAGGACTGCCGCATACTGGATGTTTTTCCCTTTTCACATGATTCTTTGTAAACCCTAGAAATGGTTGTGTGTGAAAATCCCTGTAACTGAGCAGATTGTGAAATACTCAGACCGGCCCGTCTGGCACCAACAACCATGCCACGCTCAAATTTGCTTAAATCACCTTTCTTTCCCATTCTGACATTCCGTTTGGAGTTCAGGAGATTGTCTTGACCAGGACCACACCCCTAAATGCATTGAAGCAACTGCCATGTGATTGGTTGAGTAGATAATTGCATTAATGAAAACTTGACTTGGTCTTCCTAATAATCCTTTAGGTGAGTGTATAAATGTTAACCAGATAGGTATTTGATCTCCTTGTTGCATAATAATCATTATTAAACGGTTTCTGCGAAATCTGCAATTTGATTGTCTAAAATTGCATTCTAAGCCTATAACAATTCCCTGATATCCGCACTTAGAAGTTTGCCTTTTCACCCAAGTGCTATAGTATATAATCTAGGAGTATCACTACGCTCCCCTGCTCTGGGGAGCTGAACAAAATAAATAACATGGAGGACAATTCTTCTCGCTTCACCAACCATCAAATAAGACCATCTAAAAAATAAAAAAAGGTTTTAACATTCACTTTTCCACAAAAAGATTGTTTCTGATGTAAACATGCTAACCAGCCACAGGTTTTAAGTAATCTAATCTTAAAACCTGTCATTTCGTCTTAAAACCTGTCAAAAACTGTCATTTCGTCACTATAACAGTGTTTTTAGTGACGAAATGATAGCTAGCTAGTGGCTTTCCTATGTCAATACACTGGTGATGGCTGGCTCCTTAGACCGTGGTATGACAATTAGACTACAACATAACTGCACTGCAGTTAGTACAAATACTAAAGTATTTTACTATCCAATAACCAGGAACAAATACAAAATTCTTAGTTTTATCAACTATAGCCTGTTAATGACAGCATGTGCATTCATGGAAATCTGCCCGTATTCATAACGTTTCGTTCCCAGACAAGATTGCACGTTGTTGCTTTTGATAGATGTAAATAAATGTCTCCAGATAAACAATTTAAAGAAATGCGTTTGCAATGCAAAACTGCACAGATGTTTGCTTGACTGCGTTAATCATAGTGTCGTCAGTACAGTACAGCTAGTAAGCTGATTGATGTTGACAGTGGAGTCTGTATCAACAAAACATTTGAATTGCATAAGAAATGCATTACTGAATCAGACTGGAAAACGAATGCCATTTAAATTAAATTGTACTGTACATAAGTGTTCAGACCTTGTTATAAACGATCAAAATGATCAGTTTAATAGGAAGTACTTGATTTGTGGTAGCCAGGTTAACACCAGACCCTTCTCACTTCTGATTGAGAGTGGGTCTGGGAACGGTTCATTCACAGCCCATTTCCAAAGGGGCGTCACCAACGGACGCCGCTCAAATGCCTCTCGGTGCAATTGGATATATCAGACTTTTTCCCAGTCGAGTCGGAAAGACCGCAACAATGTCTTCATTTTAAATATGAAGGCTTCGACTGTTGTTCTTTGCTCGGTTTTTAACAAAAATGAAACGTTCAAATCGCTTAAAACAGACGCGGTAGCTGATTCGATCGAGTGACATTGCGAATGTTCCATTGCAGCAGCCATCGTTGTAATTGTCTGCTTCAACCAATCACAGTATAAAGCTGCACTATCGTCAGCTTATAAAGCCCGCCTCAACGGTTGTGATTTAGTGGTGCAACGGGTCGTCATTGATCCGTGATCTGTTCTGATCAATACCTTCGGTTCGGCACAAACGTGATCCGCGGATTGGTTTCTGAAAAAAAAGTTGTGCGCATGTTCAGTCCGCTCACAGCATGGTCATGGCGAGCGGAGGAATGGAGAAGCTTGAACACCCTGCGTCATTTAAATCTCCGGTATGGGAGCATTTTGGTTTCCCTGTTAAATATAATGATAAAGGAAAGAGGTCAGTGGATTAAACCGTGACAGTGTGTGGCAAAAGAAAGCGATAGGACAGTGTAAACACATCAAGCATGGCCACACATTTGAAGCGACATCACCCCGGTGTTTCACTGACAGGAGTGAGAACGAAAGCTGCATAACAACCCCTTATCACCATGGCATTTAAGCAATAATCAGACCGGGCTAAAGCCCATCCCAAACGCTATCGGTGTGTTTATAGGTGCAGACATGAGGCCATATTCGGTTGTGCAAAAGGAGGACTTTTTGGAGCCACGTTATGACATCCCATCGCATATGGGACAAACTAAAACGCTTAATGTGAAAAAGCTTAACGTGGTTTTAATGTACCTAAACAATGGTCAATCATCACCAATTTTCTCATGGCCATATCTTGTTATGAACACTTAAGCCTGTCAAAATAACTAAACCGAAATCCAGCAATTATAGAGGTAATCTCACGTTAAAATTTTCTTCTTCATTGGCTCCTATGGCGAGGAAAAGGTTTAACGTGATTTAATGTACCTAAACAATGATCAATATTAACCACATTTCTCTCTCATATTGCTCATCATAACCATTGAAAATTATAAATACAACTAACCCAAATTCCAATTATTTTTTATTTTTATTTTGCTGATCCGAAAAATGTGGGTTTTTTGATCCGTTGCACTCCTATTGTGATTGGTGCCTCGATTTGGAAAAATAGGAAATGGGCTTGAACGAAACAAAGAATTGCAGAAAATGCACTGTATATGACATTAATCAGTCTAGGGTAATGTTTTGAAATACTATCTTAAAAATGTTTTATTTACTCAGGAAATTTCCTTTAACAAGGGAAAAGCCCTCTCCAGTTCTATTGTCCTTATCTTATTTATTTTATTTTTTTACCTGAAAACACTTCATTACATTAGGCAATTGCATTGCACTAAAATAAATACAGAATTTGTCCACCTTTTGGCAAGTACACATTTTTTAGATTTGCTAGAGTACTCAAGCATTAAATGATCGAAAGTTTCTCTTCTCATTGTATATTGCGATATTTATCGTTATCGAATTATATGAGAAAAAAAATGTTTTTTGCCATATTGCCCAGCCATAATGTACATTGCTGTTTCAAGAACTGCATCTAGCTTTGATCATTTTTTTGCACGGTAGTGTATTAGTGGTGGTGGAAATGTCAAACAGGTGGGTCACTAGTGTAAGAACAATCAAATCGGCATCAAACTTGTGTGTTGATCATTACCAACCTCTTGAAAATAATCTTATCTGGACACTATCTGAACACAGCAATTTTCAGCTGTTGATATTGAGTCAGATCTGCAGGATTCCTGGAATAGAATTGGCCATGGGCAGGCTTGCTAACATTTGTACTTGTAAAAACCCTATGGACACTGCTTATCTCAACCAAAATCAACCCAGAGAGCAGAGATATTCAAGTTAGACATGAGTCATTGCAGTGCTGTACTCTGAACAATAATTCTATGTACAAAACTTGGTACAGGGCTTGGTAGAGAAAATAAACATCCTTTTGTAGGGATTAGTATATTTGGTGCAACATTTTGACTAGAACAAAATGTTTGTCTTGAGGTTAATTATTGAATAATTGTTCTCTGACAGTGGGGACATTTCAACACCACATCCAGAAACAAACCTCAACTTACTGTACTGTTACTGCCATTTATTGGTTTCAAAAGTAATACTTGTGTCTAATTTTGTCCTGTCTACTACATCTCAGTTTCTCTTACATCTTCCATGTGCATGTGATTCTTTCCTCTTTCCCAAGCTTTGGGTGTCTTTGTCATAGCCACCATAAGTGTTTTTTTCCCCATCCACTGTTTGTATTTCTTGTCCCTTCACGAGTGTCATGTGTGTCTTGTACTGTTTGGTGTGTTTCTGTAGTGATTGTGAAAAGCACTGGATGGATAGCATCGACGCAGAGGGCTTGTATTTGTCCCCGGAGCAGCATGGGCAGCCACAATGTGAGCTTCCCCACACTGCCCTGGAAGTAGTCACCACTGGGGGGTAAGAACTCTTCCTGTCCCCCTGCACTTTCCCCTTTAGTTGACACTCTAGACTTTACTCTAATTCTTTGGGTCCACATGCAACCCAAACCTGCTAAAGTGCCATTAGTAGAGGACACCATAGCAGTTGGATAGGCCTAGAATTAGTGAAGTGGCTATGAATTGCATGTGAATCATGATGTTTTTAGATTCCAAAATTGAAAGGCTTCTGTATTTTTTAGCAGACATTTTCTGAAATATCCCTGCTCTGGCTGATTCCTGCCTTCACTGTGCTGAAATGTAGAAGCATTGCATCAGTAGCCTAGATTTAGACTGTTATATCAGAGTGAAGGGGTGTACACCATATTTAAATATGTGCCCGTATTGATGCACAGACCGTATTAGATATTTATAATGATTACAAAAACATATTTCAATGTATTTTTAAAAATGAAATGTAATCCCCTGTTGATAAAATTAAAACAACATACAATCATTGATTATTTTAGCCATTAATGACAGACTGGTAACAGATTTTATTTAACCAGGAAAGGTCCGATTGAGTTCTGGCCAAGTCTGGCGGCAAGGTTTCAGAAATACATAAAAGACAGGTCAAAGTTTAAAAACAACACCACAAATCTCTATACATACACTAAAAAAGAACACTATACATACTAAACAAAACAAGACATTACACTTAATTTAGTACAGACATACCACTTAAAGCTTAAATCGGCACCTAGTTAAAAGCAATGACACTGTTCAGTCAGAGTTGATTTTAAAAGGTTTTTAAAAGTATTGAAAGGTGGAAGTGATTCTAGATTTAAGGTGTTTTGGAGTTCATTCCAGACATTTGGTGCATATGATGAGAAAGCTGTTTTACCAAGTTTTGTTCTTGTGGATGGAATTGTTATAGTATTGTTTTTTCATGATCTCGTCCTGTAAACACTATTTTGGTAAGTAAGCAAATTTGAAATATAAAGGGGGGAGTTTACCCATTAGTGCTTTAGCAGTGAAAATCAAAAATGGAATTTCCTTCTAAGGGAGAGGGAGGATCATTGTACAGTTTCATACAGAATGCAGTGGTGAGTCCTAGCTGCTGCACCTGTAACGAAACGCAAGGCTAAGTGATATAGTACATCTAATTTTTTAATAAAAATGTAATAGAATGCATATAAATGAGATGAGAATTTGTGAGGTCATCTTTACAAGCTGTCTTGTTTAACATATTATCTAACACTTCTTTGGGATCCTGTTCGCGTACGAAGGTGTTTGCAGTATTTCTTCCGTAGACATAAAGCTTATATTTGGTTGTTAGCTTTGCAAAATACTTGTTTTTGGATGCACAAAGTATAAGGTAATTATTGCAATTGTTTGGCCCACAATTGTATAGATACGATTACACCAAGAATACATTTAGTTAATTCTGTCAAATTTGTGTGGTCACACAGGGCTCTACATTCCAAATGATTAGCTTGTTTTTTGGGATATGTTTACCATGTAAAGACTCCATTTCAGTATTATTCTATGCCCGGAGAATATACGTTTATTTGTATCTGTAGTTAATAACACTTCCATAAGGCAACTGTTTTAAAATAGCAATGTAGTAAATCTTTGGTATTATTACCACATTTTACATTGATAAAAACAGCCTGAACAGCTAATTTCTCAGACTGTGACACATAGAATATTTACAATTCTCACAAACCAAGTGTTTTATTATGAGTAAGTCAATCTCTTTTCTCAGGGCTGTTGTGAAACCAAATGTGAACACACTGTAGCTTCTGGGCACTTTTACTAGGCTCTGAAAAGTTTTTATTTTTTCAGTTTTTTAAGAAACATACACATCTTTGTAATTTACCTAAATTGACAGTGTACATATTCAAGAGGCGATTAATTTAAAAAGTTAAATCTGTTAAAGGTTAGGGATGGGCACGATTACTCGAATACTCGAATATTCTAAATTAAATTAGTATTTGAATACTTGTTTTTAATACTTATGACAGTAGTTGTTGGAAAGCCTGTTTACGCCCCCTGCAGGCGAACGGCGAAACTGCAGGCTGATGTCGGTTGAGTGAGCAGCACTGCGTTGTGACGTCTGTTTAAATAGATGCGGACATTCATTGATTTTTTTCTTTATTCTATCTGGTTTGTGCGTTCGTGAGGAAATGTGAGTAATGTAAATGTGGAATTGTTGTGTGACACCATGCAGGAAATATATGTGTTAGTTTAACTGTTTAGTTTAACTATTTAGTGCAAAAATTGGCAGGTGTCACGAACGCCTTATTTTCTTTTCTCCACAGCACTCTTGTTAAGTCTATTTCGTTAAAATTTGCCGTTAATATGCGATAACGCCAGTTTATATAACACTTTGTGTGTGCTTTGAGTGTAAATATGTTAAAGTAAACACAAAAATATAGTCTTAAGAGGTTATTGTGAAGTTTAATTTCAGTTTTTGTACTCTTTGGGCTATGTGTATTTATCACCTTAGTGATTTATTAAACTTTCCATGGCTATAGTTTACTTGTAACATTGTCGCACCTGCCCACCTGATGGAGCACAGATGGCGCTCCGGGTCTCCGGAATACTGAGTTGACTCTTTGTCTATGGGTTTCAGTCCCGCATTTGTCAGTTGTGGTTTGAGCGCCACTCTAGCCTTCTCTATTTGTTCCATATTCAGCAAGCAGGTGTTTTCTGTTAGCGCTCATCAAACGGGCATAAAGCCTGGTCCTGTATGGTAGTTACCTTGTCAAGTATTACATGCTGTCTATGCGACTGAATGACAAGCAATCAAAGCGAGATGAGTATGTATTTTGATCATGTTGACAACCAAGCAAACGTTCAATGTAAAATATACAATGTCAAGCTAGTGTATCACAAGTCGACCCCTTCAATGCAAAACCACATGAGGTTGAAGCATACAGAAACAACTTTTTTCACAGGACAAACAAACGCAGCCCCGCATCACCTAATTTTCTATCTTGAATCAAAGCTGTGACCTGGTAAGAAGCGAGCACATCACGCAGTAGATCACCATGATAACAAAAGACATAGTACCTCTGAGCTTTGTGGAAGGACAGGGCTTTCAAGAACTGAGACACCTAGACTGCCGTGACAACTGAATCATACACAACTATTACCAGTGGGGAAATAAAGAGTGCTGTGTTACAGGTGCGCAATTCTGACGAAAGGCACACAGCAGTAAACATAGCTGCCCAACCTATAGCAGCGAGTTTTATTTAATACTACTATTGGTATTAGTATTAATTAGTAGTATTCTACTACTATTATTACTACTATTTATTCTAATAGTTTAACAGCCAAAGATTTTCTCTCTGAATGCTTTGTGTCATGTCAGGCTAATTACATAATGCAACGGCAGAATCATTAAAACATTTTAGAATATTCGAATATTCGAAAAAAATATTGGATATTATTCGAAAAGTTTAATAATTTCAAATGCCCATTCCTATTATAGATAAATGTTAACATTTTATGCTCTTTACACCTAGTTGTCTGAATCACATGTTTGTTGAAACAGATAGTAATTAAAGGTGAGTCTTTATGCTTGCCTCATTCATCTTTGAATTGTATTTTCATATGCCTTTATTGTACAGCATAAATAGCTATTTTAACCCATTTGTGATGGATGCTGCGGGGAAACATTATGTCTCCCGCCGGTTACGGCATTGCGCAACTCAGAACCTCCTGCCGGCTGCTGCACGATGCAGCATTTTGTATTTGTCAACCTTTTCATGATGCTTGCAGCATAGAATGCACTGTTATTGATTCAAATACACATGAGACGTTTCATGTGGAGTTTTTTAAAGACGACGTAACCACTCAAATGTACCGTTGTTTGCTGAAAATCACATCAATCAGACATACACGTGCATTTGTTTTTGAAAATGGCTACGACAGAGGAGGATTTTGACAGCGAGTGCATTGAGTTGGAAGATAGTGAGGAGTTTGGAGGGAGGTGGTAGAGGATTATCTGACGCGCAAGGCAAAGCAGTTCACCTGCAAACCATATTTTTACAGATGAGCTTTGGGACATGTTGGTGACGGAAACTAATCAGTACAACAAATATAATGAATAAATAGCATAATAAATAGTAATATAATTATGGTGATGATTGTTGATAATGATAAAAATAAATACAATAATGTTAATATATAAATACAATACTGGTATAATGAATAACTAGCATAATACATAGTAATACAATACTGGCATAATGAATAAATAGCTTAATAAAACCTGTGATTCTTACCTTTAAAATTTTATTTCATGTTCTATGTGCTACAGAGGCTTAGGTTTTGGTAGATGTTGAAAATTCTTAGTATTTTTCAGATAACACTCAGGAGATAAGGATATTCATCCTAGAATAACATAGGTTTTTATGGGTGTTTTTAGCAGGTGTTTTAGGGGTCAATGGGTCAATTTTACTGGTCCAGTACAGTGGATGGGCAATGTAGCATACATTTCCAAGCCTACGCTTTCATCATATGTGTTGTTGTCATAAGTTGTTGTCACTATCTTCCTCAATGAGGATGCCCAATTCCTTTTGGTACATAAAATATACATTTTGTATAAATTTCAGTTGTATGGTTTAAAATTTACTTTTTTAACCCAGCTCGTGGGTTACATCCTGGTTTGGGTAAGCTGAGTGGATGTTCAACTTACTTACTTTTCTAAATTCATACTTTGGTCTGTCAATAATATATTCTCAATTAGGGAGGATATAATTGATAGACCGATGGTATGTTGTTTGTAGAAACTACTTAAGGACGAACTTAGAGGAAAATTGCATTTTTTTACAACTTGAACAGGCTCTCACTAGCACTGAGCTGGGAAGAAGCACGTGATCTGGCTTTTCTTCCACATCACCATAAATGTCAGAAAAGGTAAATTTGAAACCACACAACTGAAATTTATCATACACAATGTATTTGCAATGTACTAGAGCCCGACCGATAGAGGATTTTTAAGGCCGATACCGATACAAATATTTGGTGATTTAAAAATCCGATATTCCGATATATTGCGCGATATCTATTAAAAAAAATCCAAAAACAACTAACAAAACAAACAGATTTCCCTAACATTAGTTCTTTGTAGTTATTTATGAGTCCTCACTAAACTAATATGATAATGCAGTTTAAA
The DNA here is from genome assembly GCA_016801145.1 of Umbra pygmaea. Taxonomy (NCBI): domain Eukaryota; kingdom Metazoa; phylum Chordata; class Actinopteri; order Esociformes; family Umbridae; genus Umbra; species Umbra pygmaea. The sequence continues at coordinate 12,655 of JACXGM010011566.1, read as the reverse complement.
AATAAACCAGTTTTTTTTGTCACAACAGAAGAGAGGAACTTCAAACTATATTAAATTTCTGAAAAATAAAATGTATAAAATACAAACTTAAGATATGAAACTTAGTCATTTGAACATAAAAATTCTAAGTTACCAGTTAATAGACTTAATAGCTTCATAAATATAACTTTGAACAAGATTGGAAAAAATATTCTGTTAAGTTTTAAGTTCTGATAAATAACAACAACAGCAAAATATAAACTTTATACAGTATATGTATATATGCAGTTCAGCAGAGGCAGTTAAAAGAAAAAAAAAAATAGTTTGGAAAATGCCTAATATTTTCCGATTAATATCGGCACAAATTTGTATGAAGCACATTCATGTGAATGGACTCATATAACCTTGTGTTGTAGCACTTGCGCTATCTTGACCCTGCTGTCCCTGAGTGAGAGAGCTGATTGATGAGTAAGAGAGTAAAATAATTACTTCAAGCAATTTACGGACATTGACAAATTTTAGAATTTCATAATTGTTCCCCTTTAAATCTCAATTATTCTCTACAGGAAAACTACAATTAGAGCTGTAAAATGAGATGTGGTATATGTTCTCATAGCCAATCGGCGTTCAGGTTGCGAAACACTGGCAAACCACTGGATTCACCGAAGGTGATGTGACATCACTTTTTATTTTTTCATTGCATTTTGTACTGGTTTATCTGTGCAATAAGTCATCTCAGTGCTGATAAATTGTGTTGAGGCACACTGGATTTTTTTTTTTTAATCTTATTATTTATTTCATCTTTATATAATCAGGTAAGCCGATTTTAAGCAATGATTCTCATTTCTCATACCTGCCAAATGCTGGTACTTTTTCAGAGGTGGGTAACTTTGTCTACCATTGTGGCAGGTGAATTGTAAGGCATAGTTTCATTTGTTATTAATTAAAACATTACTTGTATTTGATGTCATTTGACAAATCCTAATGCTTATTAACACATTTTCAATTGTCAAAGTGCATATTTGAGTGGTTTTCACAGACACACATGCACTACAAATGTGACAGAAGGCTGCCAATTGTTTTCTAAGTTGTTAATCAGCTATTTAATTTCACCACAATTATTCAATAGTGGAAATATAGCTGATGAGCGTAAGCATCCCCTGCATGAGCAGACTAAAGGCTTACGTGATGCATGAGCAGTGTGAAAAGAATCAGCCAGTTCAGCGACATGTGGTTGGGTGAACCATGTGAGTGCCTTTTTACCAATCAGAATCTGTCCAAGGAGTTGCGGAGCTGCTGACAAGGCAGGGTTGGGGGGAAATTGGACAAGACCAATTGGGAGTGGTAGAATTAAAAAATATGATGATAATAATATACGGTCTCTTTATTCCGTGTTGTAATAGGTTTGTTTCCAAGTAATCCCAGACATGCTTTCCTACAGATAATTTGAAGATTATATGCATCGTAAAAGTTAATGCTGATTCAATTGTGGCATATGTTGGGTGTTAAAACAAATGTTTTGCCCCTAAAAAATGAAACACCCTATTTTTGGATTAACAAACTGAAGTAGCCAACTAAAAGTAACAGTGGCGTATCTACTACACTGTTTAGGTTGAATTTTCTGAAAATCAGTTGTCTCATACACATTTAATATTTTCAGGAGATACTAATACATTTTCTTTTATAATGATTTGAATTTGGGAAAAATGTCTGTTAAAAAAATTGAGGTGGGTGTTAAATTTGGGCTTCCACCAGCTAAGTTCATTTCCCACAATGAGGTCAAGATTGTCAGATTTTTCGATTCAGCTTAAGTATCGGTACAATACTTAGATGTGATGTACTGGCCATATACCATAGATACACATGGCTAATTCTTACATATGATACTACTGTTAACACCCAATCAGCATTTAGGATTCCAAGCCTCCTGTTTATTATATAGGTTAAAGGCTAGCATCCTGCACGACAATAACTGTTTGCTCTATGTCTTATGAAATCTTCTGAATTCTGAATAGCTTTTTATAAAGTAGTTACTCAGGTGTAAGTTTAACTGAACTTGTGTCTTCATGGCCTGCTGGTTTCAGTTGAATTCAGTAACAGTATAGTCAGTGCTCAACATTCTCGCAATGGTTTAGAAACTACTCTGGTTGTTGTGAACATGCATCAAAAGTAAGGCCTGCTTAGAGTCATCCAAGGCCCAGGTTGTTTACAAGTGTCATTTCTTTGTTTTTGCCATCACTGCCATGCCTGTGGCTTTTAAATAGGTCAGGGGGTAATAGGGTGGGAGAAAGCGACCAGTGTCATATGAACCAGCACTCCCACCTCCCCCACGGTCACAGAACAACAGGGTGACCGAGTCCCGCTGCCGGAACCTGATTGTCTCCCTAGCCTCATATTAGTGCAGGGATTACCAGCTCGCTCGTGTTCCCCATTCATTCTGGACGGTCAGTCGCCCTTATCAGCATCAATCTGACACTCTATTTATCTGACGCTGCACCCAGTTCTGCTTGGCTAAGAGAAATGCTCACAAAAAGCACCAGCCCATCAGCACTTTCTTTGTGGGTCTCTGGACACAGCTTTTAGTGGCCTGCCTACTCGTCTCTTAATCCAGACCCGATTTGTTTGGCAGTGAGGATTTTTTGTGTGTGTGTTCTACTCGGGTTAAAAAGTTTTACCGTTGTCTAATTACGTGAAGTTCTTAGTACTTTTAACTTTTATGTTTTTACTACTTTTACTACTTGTGGTTTTTGAGCAGCCTCCATGTGGTTCCTTCTTAGTGTGTCTAAAGTTGCCTCTCATATGTTTCCTCCCACAAGTTCAAACTCTTAAGGAAACTGAAAATCTTTCTAAGTAGGCTTTAATGGTTTGCAGTGTATCTTCTCTATTCTGGTGTGAAAAAGTGTGATCAGTTTGTTAGCCATTTTGTTTTTGCGTTTCACATTTTTACATTGGAAAACAAAAGATACCTACAATCATGGCCTCGTTTAAACTGGATTTTTTGCCAGAGATGATGGTGGACCATTGCTCTTTGAATTCTAGTCCTGTGTAAGTAGTTTGTCTTTAAGATGTGTGTTGATACTTCTTGATGGTGATTTTCAAACATGGACTTGAGGTTTTGTTTTTGACAAAACAGTATTGGTGTCATGTTCTGGGGTTGAAAAAAGGTATGCAAGTTTCATTTATTGGTTCCAAATATTCATTAGTGTAAGTTTAATTTTATTTGCCACATTTGGCACATTGTTCTATTTGTTGATCAGTAGTTTGATATACCGGTAAGCATGTTTTTACTCCCAATATTTTAGATGTTAAAACTGTAGAAAATTATGGTTTCCAATAACATGACCCTGCAATTGTTTAATGTCTGTGTTCAGTATGCACTGCCATTACATTTGAATAATTTATCTGATGAATGTGTCCAGAAAAACTAAAATGTTGTAGCTATGTCAGTAACTCTTAAAGGGTTGTTGAAAATGTGTACCTGTCTCCATAGCATCTGTATTCTACTGTTCTGTCATTAAAACAAAGAAACATAAAACAAAATAACAAAATAATAAAATTTGACAGCAAGTGCGGAGTGGTTCTACCATTACTATTATTCTTGAAGCTACCCAACACTGTTCTTGTCTACTGTCCTGTAGTTTGTGACTCTTTAGATTTTCATGCTGTTAATCATTCAAATCAGGTGTGATATCTTAGGGTTGGAGAGAGAAACTAGGGGACAGTAAGCTCTCCAGGAACAGGGTTAAGCAGACTTAATATAGCCACTTGGCTAGCGAGGTAAAGTCCAGAGGGAATTAGTTATGCTTATTTTAGGAAATGTAATGTATTGTTAAATTATGTAGCTGGCAAATACTACTAGTGAAGGTTATACAAGTGTAAGTTTTTATCTAACTTAAATTGCATGTACAGGAATGACAAGGATTGTAGACTGCACATTGTTCTATTTTTACGAAGCACAATGCTGGCTTCAATCAGCTTTGGGAACATGCTGAAACATCCTAATGAAAGCTATTGACCATTATAAATGAAAATTGCAACATGTACAAGTTGACTTGCTGGTAAATGCCCAAATTTACCAGCCACCTTGATTTTTTACCAGTCAATTTTTTTCACAATTCAAATCTATGAAATGCACCTGCAACTTTTGAATTAATTCAATGTATTATGAATACATATTGATATGCAAATCCAACAAGTCTGTGAGACAAATTATTTTTACACAATTTTCAAATTGACCTAATCAGTGTAGTATTGGACATCCCACTGCTACTTTTAGTTGGCTACTTTCAGTTTGTTCATCCAACAATAGGCTGTTTCATATTTGAGGTTTAAAATGTTTCTGTTAAAGTGTAACTCTTGCCAACATGCAACCTACAGTCTTTTTTTATGTATTTGAGTCAAACCTTTGCTTAAAAGCATAATTAGGAAGGAAATGCCATTTTTAAGATTTTCCTTATTTTTGGTTTCGGTCAAATCGCATTTTAAAGGGGAGGGATATGGGCACTACTATGATAGCATCAAATTCGCTATTTTTCAAACACTAAGGAGGCTTATTCACAAGATGAATCTTAGCTCGAAGTATCACCAGGGTCTGTACACATGAACTTGAGTGTTGAGAACATTGTGTACACAGAGGTTACTTAAAAGAAAGGTTTTGTACAACTCACTTTGTTTCTGTTGGCTCCCTTTTTGCCAGTCAAAAAGTGTTGATCTTTGAATGTAACAGGGAGGAGAGTAAACATGGAACGCTCCTAAAGCTTAGTTCCATATAAATGCACAGATAATTAATTGTTTTCTTGTTAGTGAAAAATTATGTTGACCTTGTAGTTAAAAAAGGAGCGTCATATGAAATAATACTAAAATCTAAAAGTGGAAAGTTCATGTGAAGTCTCGCGTGGGTAGTTGTAGCTGGTGTTACAAAGTTTCACGTAAGAGTTTACGTCAGCTAAAATTAGATCATTTAGACTAATATATTGAATGATACCCCTTGTTATTATTTGAATAGATATTGCCATGAGGTAAGTGGCTAAGTTATCATGCTTTTTATTGGAATTACAACTTCATAACATTTCCTCCTATGGAGTTCGTTCATTCACATTTGAAGATCGACACTTTGACTGGCAAAATGGGAGCCACCAGAAACAAGGTAAGTTGTACAAAACCTTTCTTTTTAGTAAACTCTGTGTACACAAACAATGTTCTCAATGCTCGAGTTCATGTGTACAGCCCCTGGTGATACTTCGAGCAAAGTTTCATGTTGTGTCAAGCCTTCTTAGTGTTTGAAAAATAGCGATTTTGATGCTATCATAGTAGTGCCCCTATCCCTCCCATTCAAAAGTCGATTTGACCATAACCAAAAATAAGGAAAATCTTAAATGGCGTTTCCGTCCTAATTATGCTTTTAAACGAAAGTTTGACTCTATAGCAAAAAAAATGGAATAAAAAGCATTTGAGAGATTACTTCTTTGGTTTTCAACTTGCCTGCCTTGCTTAGTCATAATCTTCACGTGCATGTTTTTATCAATAAACAACAAAATCATCAATAATATTTTGAAAATCGGTACAGATCAGATTTTATTTCATTATTTCATACTTTTGAGGCACTAAAGTACCAAGTGAACCTCACTGATACAAAGTTGTAGGACAAAGAAAACAGAGGAAATATTAACATTTTATGGCATCTTAATAAATATGCAAACCTGGATAAAAATATGTTCAGAATCATATTAGCCTAGTCAAAATGTGTCTTTATTATGATTGTAGTAAATTAGGCAGGTTAACCAGACATATTTTTTTATCAAGAGATGGTTTGTTAGTTTTTGTTCTATCAAATTTAACTACATTTGGATGATATTTATTTGGGGTTATTATGATTTTGACGTGGAAGGAGTTGGTATAGCATAGAATAAGTATCTATTCTCTGTGGCCGAATTACAGCAATACTGTGTGCAATTAAAGGGAAGCGATGACAAAATTCTATAATTTGTATATGGTTCTATTTAATTTGAAGGAATTGCTTGACTGTTACTCATCAGGCAGCTCTTTCACTTAGGACAGATTAGGCCCAATGGGTCCTTCAATCTGCCCTCAGAGTCATTTAAAAAAATTATTGAAAACCGTTTAAAGTTGATTGACACTTGAGAGCGTCAAAGGGACGTATCTCCTGAAGCATACATGCTAGAAACAAATTATTGATATCATTGGAAAGAAGGTTCCGCTCCAAATAATAATTATGTGGGTGGATGACAGCTGGAGATATCGCATCTTAAATTTGGGTCCCTTTCACATGATTATTTTGGTAAACTAAAAACATTACTGCCAGAAATCAGGGAGTGAAAATGACAAAATAACATTTCTGCAAGAAGGTAGGACATCACCATGCAATAAAACAGGTTATTTTTTGACGGGGTGCTAATAGTAACTTGCTTTTTTGTAACTAACAACATTCATACTTTGCTCCTAAAATAAATTATAGTTTTGATGATTGTATCTTACTGCAAAACTATTGTTAAGCCTGCACTATGTAACATTTTTGAAAAACATAAAAAACTGTTTTAGGGCTAGTAAAGGTTAGGAACTAGCATATTGGCTCCAGGGATGGAAAACATCAATCCACCATATCTAACTAGTAGGGGTGCAACGGATCAAAAAACGGATCAGATCGTAACTCGGATCAGAGTCACGGATCAGATCATTTTTTGGATCAGCAAAAATAAAAAAATAAAAAATAATTGGAATTTGGGTTAGTTGTTGTTTTTATAATTTTCAATGGTTATGATGAGCAATACGAGAGAGAATTGTGGTTAATATTGATCGTTGTTTAGGTACATTAAATCACGTTAAACCTTTTCCTCGCCATATAGGAGCCAATTAAGAAGAAAACTTTAACGTGAGATTACTTCTATAATCGTTGGATTTCGGTTTAGTTATTTTGACAGGCTTAAGTGTTCATAACAAGATATGGCCATGGGAAATTTGGTGATGATTGACCATTGTTTAGGTTCATTAAAACCACGTTAAGCTTTTTCACATTAAGCGCTTTAGTATGTCCCGTTTGCAATGGGATGTCGTAACGTGGCTCAAACACTTTCAGCATGTGTTTAAAATCCTCCTTTTGCACAACCGAATATGGCCTCATGTCTGCACCTATAAACACACTGATAGCGTTTGTGATGGCTTTAGCCCGGTCTGATTAATTGCTTAAATGCCACTGTGATAAGCGGTTGTTTTGCAGCTTTCGTTTTCACTCCTGTCAGTAAAACACCGGGGTGATGTCACTTCAGATGTGTGGCCATGCTTGATGTGTTTCCACTGTCATCGCTTTCTTGTGCCACTGTGCCTACACACTGTCACGGTTTTATCCACTAACGTCTTTCCTTCATCATTATATTGAACAGGGAAACCAAAATGCTCCCATACATGGGATTTAAATGACGCGGGGCGTTTAAGCTCCTTCATTCCTCCGCTCGCCATGACCATGCTGTGAGCGGAGTGAACATGCGCAGAACCTTTTTTTCAGAAATCAATCCGCAGATCACGTGTGTGCCGAACCGAAGATATTGATCTGAAAGGATCACGGATCAATGACGATCCGTTGCACCAGTAATAACTAGCAACAATTGCATATTATAATAAGACAAGATAATAATGTGTATTTTAAGAAATTGGTTAATTGTTCCTGAATTATTCTTGTGTTCATTAAAACATATAAACAAATATTTTTAAAAAATTGGGGTCGACAGTATAAATTAATGTGAAGTTACATAGTGCAGCTTTGAAAGAAAAGCTTCCAGCTGCTTCTTGTTCTACAGTTGTGTATAAAAATCCACTGCAGGGACATTAGCAGATTTAGCACTGGTGAAGACATTTTGGAAATACATCTTCTGTTTCCTCTGTGGCCAAGTTGCATTATGGTTTCCAAATTAAAACAATGTTTCTTGTCATCCTCCATCAGGGCAAAGAAGATGAACGGGACTCTGGACCACCCAGATCAGCCCGACATCGATGCCATCAAGATGTTTGTTGGCCAAATACCACGGTCCTGGGCAGAGGAACAGTTGCGGGAGCTTTTTGAGCCCTACGGCGCGGTCTATGAAATCAACGTGTTGCGTGACAGGAGTCAAAACCCCCCACAGAGCAAAGGTGAATGTTTGGTCTGGAGTTCTTCATTACACTTCCCTGTTCAGAGTTATCTGGCTTTTTTATGCAGTGTGTCCACTTTGACAAATTCTCTCTAAGCTCCTATTACCAAACGTTAATTATCAAAGCTTCTACACATTTGTAGAATTGTATAATGCTGCAGCAGAGGAGGCAGTAAACAGACAAGCAGGACACAACCAGAAGTTGAAAATAATCACATTGGGAGTGTTTGATTGCTAAGCAGGCATTGTCACTTCAAAAACGAAATGATTTTGTAATACATATGTTTAATTTATAGACTTAATTTATAGAGTTTAGAGATATCATTCTACTCTTATATATAGATATAGAGAGAGATTCTATTCTTTAACCACATTATAAACACCCTAGTCCAGGGGTCAAATAATTTTTCAGTTAATGTACCATCAGAGGTCCTATCCCAGTGGTTGTTAACCACTGCCTAGGCAGATGTGGTATGAATCTGTGCTTTGCACTTTTATTTTGAAGGTTTTCTCATTATACCAAACATATGACGTCATCTTTCGTGCTGTCAGCAGAATACTAGTATGCGCGTCAGCTGTTTGGTGTGTGTTAGCAACTGCATCTGCAATAGAACCACTATTATGGACCAAATAACAGTGTGAAGCTCACAACTGAACCTCTTTTTTAATGTAGAGTTTGCACGTGCATTGCCTCGTAGCTACATTGTTTACTTTCCATACAAGCAAAAAAATTGTTTCTCGACAAGTGGATCAAAAATTGTGTCACGATGTGTGCCCTTATGTTATCTGAATGTTATCTGAATCATTTTCTAGACATCTCTGAGTTAATAATAACAGGCCAGACTGACACATAGCAATAATAGTCTAGTTTTGTCTACAGACAAAGCTAGAGGATTTCCCCATGTTGTTTCGTGACCACCACTCACCATTGTAGGTCTATTGTCCCTTCTCGAGTTTGTCTCAGAAAGTTGGAAGTGACAAAAATTATTATGATGTGTGCAAAGGCTCAGACTAGCAAAATATGTATATTCATACATCTGATTTATTGAAGAGGAATTCAACATAGAGTAGCTAGCAATTTATTTTTAGGTTTTACGTATCTAGGTTCATTTGCGAACCACGACGAGCCCCCCATATAGATAGATAGGTGGGTACTGGGTGGGTGGGTCATTTTACATTAAGCTTAGTTAGCATTTGAGCTTGACACCCAGAGCTAGTGATTCCCGAGAGTTGTGCATCTATCAACTAAGATGGGGTTAGTTGTGCTATGCCCATGATTTGATGGTAAACTTGTGTGCAATCCATGACAAAATGTTTGCCAGCTTGATATTTTGTAACTGTCTAAGATGTGCAACACTTTCCCAGCTGTGTACTTGATTTAACTTACTAATTAGCTTTGTAGGAGGCTGAGTACATGAAGAGACAGGCCAACATATTGGCAGCTTCCTGGTAAGTTTGAGAAGTCAGTGTTCTAGATGGGTTTGCGCAGCTGCCACTTCTTGATTTTTTAACCTTGTGCATTGTAGCATTTTATTTAATTTCTTTGGTATTTCCTCACCATCCTCCCATCTGGTCCCCCCTCTGCCAGGCCCATTGCCATAGCAACGAAGACTCCTCAGCATGCAGAAATTGTTCCTGCGTTCCGTAACATACGTCACAACATCATTGCTATTTCATTTGTTCACTTTCAATGTAGATGTCCACCCGCACCGAAAACGATGTTCAGTAGTGTTCTGCTCCTACTCCCAGATAGTAGCTCATATAGAGAACATAACCACCTGTGATAGCTGATTATTAGGAACCAGACACAACAACCAAATGAAAGTTGATTCTTACTGGGATATTTTACTAATAAATACATAAATGACATCCAAACAATGATACAATAACAATAATCGCCTGAGGCAGGATGCAAAAAGGTGTAGAGGGACCTTGGTCAAATCAAATAAACTATAAAAACCCCTGCACTTCCCTACACCTCTTTCCTGCGTAACACTCTAAACCTGCCACACTGAATTACCTGCTACAGTACGCTGGGGTGAATCCCACATGCTTCGAACCTAATGTACATAAAATAAGTTATCTATGGGTGAGAGTAAACCCCAGGGTGACTTATCTAGCCCTTCTCCATGGAAAAACAAACTAGGCAGGATACTCACAGAAAAAGTAGTAACTAGTAAGCATCCAGCTCACAGAACTACCAAACAGCTCACAGCCGACTACAACGGGCTTAATGACAACAGCTCTCACACAGTACTTTCTGGTTTGCACCCAGCTGTCAGGCATGTACGGGCGTCACGGTTCGGTGCATAAATTTAAATGGAGAATACACTGTATAACAAATTAAACTTGCGTGCAAATTAATTATTGTAATGTGGAACTACCGTTAGATACCCGAGTAGTTGATCGACACCTAATCTGTAGCCTCACCTTAGCTCTGAAGCTAAGTAGCCGAGCTCCACCTATGTATGCAGTTTTTTTGTCAGATCGACGGTCCGGTGAGTGAGTCAGCACTACGGACGAGTATTGGTGGCGACCCACAAGAGTTAGGACCCGCAGACCTCTAAGATCGCAAATTTGGGAAAACTTCGGTTTCCCAGTCAGTCATAGATTGTATATATCGGTTACAGTAGTACAGGCGATAGAGGGGTGGATAAGATGAGGACTGTGTGTTAGCGTTGTTCAGCAGCTGTTGGGTATGTGAGTGGAAATACATCTAACATGCTAACGGATATCAGACGCAATCAACCAGATGTGCTAGCTCAGGGGAGAAACTGTATGACACTAGATGGTACAGCTTTAAACATGCACAATAAAAAAAATTGCATTCTGCATTTTTGTTTAGCTTTTCCCTCCATTGTACCGAAAATATACCGAACCTTGATGTCTGAACCAAGGTATGAACCGAACCATGAATTCTGTGTACCGTTCCACCCCTAATATATGTGTACACACACACACTCACCTAAAGAATTATTAGGAACATCCGTTAAATTTCTCCTTAATGCAATTATCTACTCAACCAATCACATGGCAGTTGCTTTAATGCATTTAGGGGTGTGGTCCTGGTCAAGACAATCTCCTGAACTCCAAACTGAATGTCAGAATGGGAAAGAAAGGTGATTTAAGCAATTTTGAGCGTGGCATGTTTGTTGGTGCCAGACGGGCCGGTCTGAGTATTTCACAATCTACTCAGTTACTGGGATTTTCACGCACAACCATTTCTAGGGTTTACAAAGAATGGTGTGAAAAGGGAAAAACATCCAGTATGCGGCAGTCTTGTGGGCGAAAATGCCTTGTTGATGCTAGAGGTCAGAGGAGAATGGGCCGACTGTTTCAAGCTGATAGAAGGGCAACTTTGACTGAAATAACCACTCGTTAAAACCGAGGTATGCAGGAAAGCATTTGTGAAGCCACAACACGCACAACCTTGAGGCGGATGGGCTACAACAGCAGAAGACCCCACCGGGTACCACTCATCTCCACTACAAATATGAAAAAGAGGCTACAATTTGCAAGAGCACACCAAAATTGGACAGTTGAAGACTGGAAAAATGTTGCCTTGTCTGAAGAGTGTCGATTTCTGTTGAGACATTCAGATGGTAGACAGAATGAGAATATGGATCCATCATGCCTTGTTACCACTGTGCAGGCTGGTAGTGGTGGTGTAATGGTTTGGGGGATGTTTACTTGGCACACTTTAGGCCCCTTAGTGCCAATTGGGCATTGTTTAAATGCTACGGCCTACCTGAGCATTGTTTCTGACCATGTCCATCCCTTTATGGCCACCATGTACCCATCCTCTGACGGCTACTTCCAGGCCAATCCACCATGTCACAAAGCTCGAATCATTTCAAATTGGTTTCTTGAACATGACAATGAGTTCACTGTACTAAAATGGCCCCCACAGTGACCAGATCTCAACCCAATAGAGAGCGTCTTTGGGGTGTGGTGGAACGGGAGCTTCGTGCCCTGGATGTGCATCCCACAAATCTCCATCGACTGCAAGATGCTATTCTATCAATTTGGGCCAACATTTCTAAAGAATGCTTTCAGCACCTTGTTAAATCAATGCCACATAGAATTAAGGCAGTTTTTAAGGCGAAAGGGGGTTAAACACAGTATTAGTATGGTGTTCCTAATAATCCTTTAGGTGAGTGTACGTTCATACGTTCGTACATACATACAGGTCCTTCTCAAGAAATTAGCATATTGTGATAAAGTTCATTATTTTCCATAATGTAATGATAAAAATTAAACTTTCATATATTTTAGATTCATTGCACACCAACTGAAATATTTCAGGTAATTTATTGTTTTAATACTGATGAGTTTGGTACGTATGTACGTACCAGCCGCGGTCGGTGGATCTTAATTGGGGAGGACGGGCTCGTATTACGCTCAGAACCGGAGTGAATGGAATGTGTGCAAATCAAAAAAACAATTGGTTTTGTTCGTTGCGCACCATTCCATTCACTCCGGTTCCGAGCGTAATACGAGCCCGTCCTCCCCAATTAAGATCCACCGACCGCGGC